>CANXYC010467447.1:0-15354 GCA_948193065.1 Aleurites moluccanus
CTGCCTGGAGGAACTTCCAATCTTAGCCTTCTTCTTCTCTTCCCTTTCTAATCTAACCTCCATCTCTCTATTCTCTATTACTCTAGCCTTATCCACAAGCTTAGAGTAAGAGTCAAACTCAAGAGCAGCCAAAAATTTAAACAATTGAGCTATAAGTCCTCTACAGAACTTTTGAATCCGAGCTGCTTCTGTAGGCACAAGAGCTAGAGCAAACTTGTCCAACTGACTGAATTTCTTTGCATATTCTGAAACTGTCATACTAGGAGTATGAACCAACCTCTCAAACTCAATGGACTTAGCATCCCTCATACTTTCTGGAAGAAACTCATTAAGAACCAACTCCTTGAACCTCTCCTAAGACAACTCCTCATGACCCTGAAGCATACCTTGAATACTCCGTGTAAACCAATCCTTAGCTTCGGCCTTCATCAAATATCCCACAAACTCAACTTCCCTTTTATCAGGGATCCTCAAAATCTAAACTTTCTCCTCTATCTCCTCAAGAAAAATCTGTAGGATCGACCTCACCTTTATGCTCTGAAGGCTTAAGCTTCAAAAATTTCTCAAATGAAACTTCCTCAACCTGAGGTACCACTACTGGTGGAGGAATTATAGTAGGAACTGGAACATCCGGAACTACATGCACTGGAGCTACCTCTACTGAGTAATGAACTCAGCTATCATCTCATAGTTCCTCTGTAACTGATCCAACCATTGGGCCATATAAACCACATCTACTTATGAATCTGGAGGAACGTCATCACCTCCCACTCTACCACCTGACCCTTCTTCAGAAGGTAATTCTCTTCTAGGATGGCTTCTACCATGTCCTCTTCCTTGCCTCGGAGGCATCTCGATACTAATAAGATAAATAAAATAAACTCAGACTCAAAACATAAGATTAACGCATATATGTACCAAAGGAATACACAACATTGACGTGACATGAATCCTATGCTCCGTAGTTATCTTAATCAAGCACTTATACTAGGGAACTTGCACATCTATCTGTCTATCTATCTTATAATTGTAAACCTATTGCTCTGATACCACCCCTGTCACACCCCAACACCACCGGTGCAACGGTCCTAGGGCAAGGGTAGGCATAAGGCCACCGTAAACCCATAAAACCCTTAACTAAACCTGTCTCATACATAATAGCATACGTTCTCAATGTAAAACATCATTTCTTATAAATTATCATTTTATATCATAACATCTCCGTTTGTTCCCTACCGATCAAAAGACAGTTCTTGCATCAATATGGAACAAAGGAGAATCTACAAATGCTATCCATTGCAACAAAATCAACCATTAATATCTATCTACCGAGCTCTAAGAGAGTACTTCTCAATAGACATAATTTATATATACATAACAAAATAATATTCAGCATAATTACATCCAAGCTACTTGTGAAGAAGAAATAAATAAGATTTACCCTTTGGATTAGCTCTCTCTCGAGCAATACTAGTACTTGAAATCCACAGAAGAGGGATGAGCCTTCAACTTAACAAGATATGAACTACATAATGCGTTAGGTAAATTAAAAATCTGAGTATCAAATCATGAACATATACATATACATATACTTGGACATGAAAGAATCATAAGCTTATACTTGAAGAAGAATATGAGTGCTTACAACAAATAGCACTATCAAATCATATCATAAGTCAAATCATGGTTCTCATTTAGAACATAAGAATGCCTGCAAAGCATGGCATTATCAAATCACATATAAGATAGAACTGATATCATATCATAACGTATCAGTAGCCTTGCTACCTTAACGTGCACATATGCTTGCGCAGGCATATGCCTAGAGCTCATAGCCCCCTCTAGGTGGAACACTGATAAAAATCCTATCAGCTGGGCTCCCATTGTGCACATAGACCAATGAATTTACTCTCATTAGGAAAAGCATTCTATACTTATGTATATCATAGGTCATCAAAATAAGATGTTCACAAAATTCAGATTTGGTCAAGAGACTATTTATCATGTATATCAAAGGCTTGTTCATGATCTTGGTTCAAGAAGATAACCAAGTCATTTTAGACATTAAGTATTTACATAAAGGAGGTAATCCAATAAAGGATTCATATCATAAAGTATATACATGAATATTTAATAATTTATCTCATAAGGAGAAATATACATTTATGTAATTCATAACTTACCTCTCAGCAAATCTTTCCACAATTTAGCTCAACCTTGATTAGATGAAAATCCTCATCAATTTTTTGAATTGTCCAAGCCTAATCAAAATTTCCAAATTCTACAAATTAAGGTGTCCTTAATAATGACACATAATATGGTTCCTTATAATTTTAACCTTCTTATAGTCTCTATTATTGTTTCCTAATATCAATTTAATTCATCTATTAAAGAAAATCTGAAATTATGAACATAGTCACTATTTATGTTACTATTCATCAAAACTCGTAAATTCTGGTATCTACCATACCACTCATAATTAATAGCCTTAAATGCTCATACTAGGCTCTATATAACTCATAATAATTATTCTAACTACCAAAAATACTAATCTAAAAAAGAGAAAAGAAGTTTGGAGAAAATCACCTTATTTTCCCCAAAACTGAGCTCTTGAAGGATTTGGGCTTGAAATGATGATTATGCCTTTGATGAGATAATTTAGTGATTTAATACACTAATTTTGAGTATTAATGCATTAGAAAACAAATAGAATAGATTGGAAAGAGATAGGAGAAGAAATGAAGAAGAAAGAAGAAAAGAGAAGAAATTATAGTGAAAAAGGGTGGCTATTGCTTCTCCATTAAATAAGCTACTGCATCGCTAATTCCCTCTTCTCCATTTTCCACTTCGTCAATCCCACTTCTCCAATTCTCCACTTCGCCAATACCACTTTGTAGAATTCCACTTCGCAGAATGTCACTTCGGCAATTCCACCTCGTCAATCCCACGTCGCAGAATGCCACTTCGGCAATTGCACCTCGCTAATCCCACTTCGCAGAATGCCACTTAGGCAATTTCGCCTCCCCAATCCCACTTCGCAGAATTCCACTTGCCAAATGCCACTTCTCCAATCTCACCTCTCAAACGAGGAGCCAATTCACACTACCTATTCTGCTGAGCTGGAAAAACCTTTCTCGCCAACTCACTCTAAACTAGCTCGCAATGAGCTACAATCTCCAATCTCCTTGAAGTCCTACCACTATCTATATAACACATAAAGAAATATTTTATTTCATACTTATACTTGACTCGCTCAGTCTCTAACATTCTCAATGCAACCAAACAGACTCAGACTTAGTGCCCGTTTAGCACAGCTTATGGAAAGCAAGAAGCAGCTTTTTTGGGTGAAAAGCTGATTTTGGCTCAACTTATAGTGTTTGGTAAATATCAAAATTAATAAAAGTAATTATCTGGATAGCTAAAATTCAACTATTTGGATAAGTTAGAAATTGAAGCTTTTCAAGATAGCTGAATTTTAGATTAAACGCGTAGCTAATTTTAAAAAAATTAATAGACAAAAATACGCTTATAAGTTAATAAGCAGTTTTTAGATTGTATTTTATCAAACACAAATATAAAGTTAATTACTTTTAAAAATATCACTTTTAGGAAAATAACTTTTCCCTATATGAACAGCTATTTTCATAAGCTGTGCCAAACTAGGCCTTACTGCAGGAATAGCGAACTCAACATGTTCTGATCGAGGAAGCATACCTCCTCACACACACACAAAATTCACAAAACTGCCATACAAACTTAAAATTAAAATATATAAATCTGCTCAAGCAAACAATCATAAATAAATAAATAAATAAATAACAGGTATTACACCTTGTCAAGCCACATTAGGATCAACATATGAAAGAAACATATCAATGGACACCATTATGCAATAATGGTATCTTTCATATCAATAAGCTCAATATCAATCAAATCAATTATCAATATAATCAATGCCATTGCAATAGATGATATATATTCAATGATAAGTGGTTTGGTAATCAACAAAGACATGGAACAAAAGTTAGCTCGGCAAAGGAAAACGGTAGGCTAATTGGCATGCCGATGTCGCTGGCGATGATGGCATTCAAATGGTAGGCCTATGGAATACAAAGCAATAGGAGAAGGCAAAAATAACTAGACATTTAATCAAACACTTGGTCGGCACAAATGGGCAAGCCTTTAGGTTAGTTTTGGGTGCAAATTTTGACATGCCCAATCAACCAACAAACAAACCACATTGTAGGCAACACAATAGGTATCAAATATACAATATCAAACAACATTAAAGGCATGAAAATAGCTAAGGAATTTCAAAGAAAAACCAAGGCAATGAATAGTGATGAAGGGTTCGGCCACAAAGGTGATTTTGCACAAGGTTTCCAATCATCAATCCAATGCATTAGGCATGTTATTTGATGCATATAAGACTCGCCTAAACCTTTCAAATGCTTTGAAAAATTGATTTCCACCACAATTCTTCAAATGATGCAAAAGGCACAACTTTGGCAATCTTTATGTTCTACACCAAAATAACCATTAATTTAGTTACCCAATAGCCTCCAATTAACATATTCTAACATCAATTAACATTAACTAACACTAATTAATATAGCTAAGGCATAAAACTTCAATTAAGTTAGGCAAATTAGGCATTTCCATCAAAAGGCATCAATTGATGCAATACAACCTAAAACCCATTCAATTCAACCTTAAAATCATCTAACTAAATCATACAATTGAACAAACAAATTCCTTACCTTGAATGGGTGTCCTTGACGAAATCTCCCTTTCAATTTCCTTGGTTTTCCTTAAGCTTTCTAGCAAATTAATAGTGGGGAATGGTAGAACTAGGTTAGTAGTTAGATTTTCTACCAATTTTCTTAAGGAAACAAGCTTGGAATTTGAAGTAGAAATGAAAGGGAAATGAAAGAATGGTTCAGCCATGAATAGCAAGAAGGAAGAAGATGCAAAAATTTTCTAAGTGTTGGCTTATACATTAAGTTACTAATGGCAAATTATACTTTAGTCCTTAAACTTTCAAGTAATTAGGTTTTGACCTCCAACTTCTTCTGTAATTTATTTTGTCAATTCTGTCAGGATTTAGAATTCAAAGTGAGAAATCAATAGGCTTATTTTAATTTATCCTTATTTATAAAAATAGTTTCAGAGTCATTCTGAAACTCAGATATACTCATTTTCACTATTCACCTTAAAGTTTCATTTATTTACAATTTTGCCATTGGTTACTTTTTCAGTGTTCCTAAATATTTTTCACTTCTTTCTTTTTATTAAAATTAGATATGCATTAAGGTGATCTTTTACCCCCTGGTCCAATTCAAAAATTCTTCTGTTGACCGGACTGCTAATTTCTCAGCACTATTCTCGACACCGTCGATTTTCGGAAAAGTAATTAGTTTGCTTTCTAACTATGTCTGTAAAATTATTTCCCATCATTTCAATGCTTTTAAACCACATACTGAGAATTAAATCATACATATTAGTTAGGACTTTCTAGGGTATTACAGTTGTTCATAGGAAGGTGGTTCAAATAGTGAATTTTCAACTATACTTTCTTTCTCTTGGATATCATATACTTCTTCTTCTATCATTCTTTCTAAAGATTCATCATGAAGGATAGGCAAGTCTTCTATTTCTTCATACCACTCTTCTTCATCACTCTTTATTGGTTCTAACTTCTCTAGATTGTCTTTCACATCAGCTTCATATCCATCTAAGTCTATGACTTCTATTTCTTCAACTTCTACTTTTTGATACTTAGGAGGTGGGTTATTACCTTCACTCACTTCTTCTTCGCTCTCTCTCTTTGAAGGAATAAGTGACTTGGATATAGATTTGGTCATTTTTTAAAATATGAACTTAGATGGTTACATAAAGTTCATGGATTAGATTTTTTCCTTATATGATGAATGTTTCACAATAATTTATTTCACAACAAGGCAAACAAAGTTTTCATTTTTTCAGAGACAAGATGAAAGATAGACGGCTGGTCATGCCCCCACTTTTTAATATATTATGAAATCTTATTTCAAAAGCTTATGTTAAATTTTTCCTAAAAAGGAAGAAAACCTAAGTTTATCTATGACATAAAACAAAGGGAATTGGTTCTTCAAATCCCTAGCGGAGTTGCCAGACTATGTTGTCTTTTTCGGCGATGGTCCATATTCGAACCTAAAGTATATCAGTAAGGATTAACCAAACAGAGGAAAGGAGTCGCCACTCAATTAAAGGTGTAATCGAGACCACAAATGCAATGCATTTCCTTCCTTTAGGAAATGAGGGTCAATTTTATCCCTAGCTAAATACCAAGCCGCCTAATTTAGAGATCCAGGTAAGAAAATCGAATACAGATTGGGGAAGGTGTTAGGCACCCTAGTCCGCCTGGCCATTGGCCAACCTCCCTATTTAGCTAAAATTCAAAGATGAACTAAACTTAGGTGTAATATTGAAAGAAACAAACCATAAGCCAAAAAGTAAGTTCTATAATGGCACATGCTCGACCATACCATAAACCAGACCAAACATAATTTATAGAAAAGATTGGAAGAGTCACTAGCTGTCTCACTTAAAACCCAACTTCTTTAGATAGAATTACACGAGGTCTAGTAAATTATACAATCTCACTAGGCCACACCTAAAGATTTCCTAAAATATTCATATTCATTACACTGCATCTATTCACATTATTCCTAAAGAAATGGAAGGAGAAATGAACCATCTAGCCTTAATAAGATATTTACATAATCATAAAATACTATAAATATTCATTCATTCATCTAACATCATAAAGTAAATAAGGAACAAAAAGGGAAATTGAATTGCATAATCTAATATATTAAACAAAATATGTGCACCTTGGACTTTGCCTTTTTGGGCCTTAATACAATCTAAGCCCATTTATCTTTCATGCATGCTTAGGCCTTATAAGCCTATGTTATTTAGTTTACTTTGTCCATACATGGTTAGCTCATTCAACACAAATATATGCACAACATGTTTTGCAAAATGGCATGCTTCCTTCTAATCTTATTAAACATTAAGTTTATCATATGCATGATGCAAAGCATATAAGAATTACTCTTTAACCATTCAGTTCAAATACAAATGACCAAAACTCATCAAAATAATAATGCATATACCACATTATTCACAAGCCAAACCATTTTTAACAACTAACCTAGACATGACATGCTAACCTATAAGAAACATTTTGTTTTGCATAGCAAAGTGCATATTCAACCATTCATGCCTTATGCATTTAAAGTACATGCACCAAATTGTTCATTCATGGCATCATGTTCATTTTGAAGTCATTTAACCATACATTTAATATTCCATATAGCCACATAGTAATAAACATGTCAATTTTCAAGCTTATAACCTAAACTAGGCATTATAGCAATAAACATGCATAACTAAGCTTAACTTTGTCACCTTTAGTCCTAGCATGCTTATGAGTTAATAGAAATTATCTTGTAGTCATTCATTCTAGGCTTCATGCATCTATTTATGACATAATAACATTCAAGTACAATTAGAAGCATCAAGTAGACATAAAAATTAAGAAAACAAGCAAAGAAGGTAAGAAAGTGCCTTTGTGGCACAAGGGAATGCCCCATGGGCATACCTAGGGCCGTATGGCCCTTCTCAGTCCTGTAAGGGATAGGGAAATCCCATGTGGCCCTTCCCAATGATCATATGGCCTTTCTAACCTATTTTTAGCCTTATATTCGAATGCAAATCATTTTTGCAACTTTTCTTGAGAAATTTTGGTACTTTTTCATCCTAAATGATCTAAAAACTAATCCTAATTATCCTAAGTATTTTAAACTTAATCAAAATGGTTTTTAAACAAAGAAAAGAATGATAAAATATTGACTAGAAGCAAAAACATGAGTTTCATACAAAATGGACCTAAACATGCTTTCTAGGTTATTTTAGCTCAAATTGATTGGATTTTCACATAAGCATAATTAAACATCATGTAAATATAGATTCTTGATTCAAACTTAGTTCATATTAAGATATTTTTAAAAAAAAAAAAGAAAGAAAGAAAGATCACATGCATTGTTACCAATCCATGTGATTATGCCCAAAAACTCATATGATTGCTAAATAAAAACAAAAGAAGAAACTACTCAAACCTAGACACATCAAGGGTCGGCAAATTGCCCTCAGGCTTCATTAGTCTTATGGGTGATTTCGAATGTCAATAACGTTGATTGCTTGAAGAAGATCGCTTGTCATCAAGTGTTTACTTTGAATAAAGCTTTGATTCAATTAAATATACTCATTTTATCAAGAACACTATCAAGAATGTTCTTGAAAGAAGTTTAGGAAAAGAAGCAAATCTCAATTTTGTTCTTTTGATTTCTTTAAGAATATAATTATTTTGTATACTTTAAACAAATTTGATTGATTTTAATAAAATCTTTAGTCTTTATGTAGTAAAATTGATTAAAAATACATTTTTGTGTTTGATTAAAAGAGAAAGTTAGTTTAACGAGAGCTTAGGAGTTAAAAATCAGATCCTCAAACTAGTGAGGGTGGAGGCCTATTTATAGGCTTCTACCACCACTTGGATAGGAAAAAAAAGTTAAAAATACTTTTATTTAGTTTTATTCAGACTTCGTAAGTAATAAAACCTCCTAAACAGCCACAATATAGTTTCCAAAATAGCTTTAGAGTTACTTGCCAACCAAGAATCCCTGAAGCTTCCTTTTTGGCTTTCAACCCAGAACTTCCCATTTGAACAAAATCCCAAATAGGAACCCTATCAATAGCTAAATTGGTAGAAAAAAGACCTGAAACTTCCAAAATTGGAAGAAAATTTGGACCGGGGGTGGCAGAGGCGTGCACGAATGGGCACTTAACTTCCCGACTAACAAAAAGGCCATATGGCCTTTCCTTGGGTCGTGTTGCCCTTCCTTGGTCATACAGCATTGAAACCATACATATGGCTATGGCAAGAAACCACAGACCAATGGGCTACCGGCTTGCTGCAAACGTGCTTGCCGATACCTTGCACACCCATTCTTGCATCTAATCCGTCTGAAATGACCCAAAAGTTATGGAAACTCCATTCGCAAGCATTCGTCCATTGGAATTTCACTTGTTTTTGACTAAGCTTGGTCAAAGGTGCTGCAATCTTAAAAATCTTTCACAAACCTCTTATAATACCTTGCCAAACCCAAGAAACCTCTAACTTCAGAAATATTTATGGGTCTAGGCCAAATAAAGATCACATCCACTTTCTTCGGATCAATTTTAAGTCCTCATTACTCACCGCATGCCTAAGGAAACAAATATCGAGCCAAAACTCGCACTTGGAGAATTTGGCAAACAATTGATGCTCTCCAAGAACTGTAGTACAATCTAAAGATGTTCTTCATGCTCTTCCTTGCTCTTAGAATATACAAGAATTTTATCGATGAATACAATGAAAAACTTGTCCAGAAATGGCCTGAACACCCAGTTCATCAAGTCCATGAATGCGGCTGGTGCATTAGTCAATCCAAATGGCAACATTAGGAACTCATAGTGTCCAGATATGGTCCGAAAAGCCTTCTTCGGTACATCCTCATTCCAAAATCTCAATTGATGATAACCCGACCTCAAGTCTATCTTAGAGAAATGACTAGCATATTGTAACTAGTCAAACAAATCATCGATCATTGTCAAAGGATACTTGTTCTTGATGGTGACCTTGTTAAGCTGCCTATAATCGATACACAATCTCATAGAATCATCTTTCTTCATCACAAAGAGCACTGGTGCTCCCCATGAAAAACTACTAGGTCTGATGAACCCCTTCTCAAGCATATCTTGCAACTGAACTTTCAATTCTTTCAACTTAACTGGTGCAATATGGTAAAGAGGAATAGAAATCAGACTCATGCCCGGTAACAACTCGATACCAAACTCTATCTTTATATCTGGTGGCAACCCTGGAAACTCTTCAGGCAATACGTCCGAAAACTCACTAATTATTGGAATCTGCTCCATGTCTTTCACTTCCTTTCGAGTATCCCGGACATAAGCCAAATAAACTTGGCAACCCTTTCTCAACAATCTTCTTGCTCCAATGGCAGATATTACATTGTATGGTACTTCGCTCCTCTCCCCTTGAAATTCAAACTCTTCGCTTTAAGGTGGCTTGAAAACTATCTTCTTCCCATTACAATCTATGGTAGCATAGTGCTTGGACAACTAGTCCATGCCCAAAATCACATCAAATTCTAACACATGCAATTCAATCAAATCTATATTCAAGTTCTTGCCACCAATGTTAACAACAAATGAGGGATAAAAATTCTGGACCTCAATCTTTACCTCCAAAAGAGTAGAAACAATCAACTCAGTTTCAAGCAACTCACAGGGCACATGAAATTTCTTAGCAAAACATGATAACACAAAGGAATGTGTAGCTCCTGAATCAAACAACACTCTAGCATTCAAAGCTTAGATCAGAAGAATACCTGTAACAACCGTGTTAAATGTCTGGGCCTCATGCTGTGCTAGAGCAAAAACTCTACCTCTGTCTCTACCCATGGGAATTGACCTTGAAGCCTGAGCTATCTGTTTACCTGACCCTCTGCTAGCCTCTAGAGTCCTACCCAAAATGCCTCGGCCTTTACTTGGCTTCTGACTAATACTCCTCTCCCTATCCATCTGAACTGTGGTCTAAAAAGCCTGAAATCTATCTCCAAAGGATGGTTGTGGATAATTCTTGAGTAAATGACCTTGTTGTCCACACGTAAAGCATGCTCCTATCGCATAATGACAAAGGCCATTATGAAATTTACCACATGTAGGACACAAAGGTCTAGGTGTCCTGAATGGTGCAAAGCTAGCTGAACCATGGCTCATTTGAGCAGTGGGTCCAGGGGTAGTTTGACTTTGTTGTGGTCTCTCTAAAGGTCCTCTATACCCACTCTGAGAAGCTGACTAATGAGTCACCCCCATACTTTTCACCCCACTCTCTTGTTTAGAAGATTTGCTTGTTTTAACTTTCTTCTTCTCTGCTCTTTCAGATCTAGCTTCCATCTCTCTATTCTCAATTACTCTAGCCTTATCTACCAACCTAGAGTAAGAGTCAAGCGCAATAATAGCTAGGAGTTTAAATAATGGAGCCACTAATCCTCTGTAAAACCTCTGAATCCGTGCTGCTTCTATAGGAAACAAAGCTAAAGCAAATTTACTCAACTGACTAAACTTCCTAGCGTACTCTGAAATACTCATATCAGGTGTCTGAACCAACCTTTCAAACTCTACAGATTTAGCTTCTCTTATGCTCTCTAGAAGAAACTCATTCAACATCAATTCCTTAAATCTCTCCTAAGAAGGATCTTCATTTCCCCGAAGTATACCAAAAATGCTTCTCTTGAACCAATCATTGGCTTCAGCCTTCATCAAATAGCCAACAAACTCTATGGCTCTTCTATCAGGAATCCACATAATCTATACCTTCTCTTTGATTTCTTCTAGAAAATCTGTAGGATCCACCTCACCTTTATACTCTGAGGGCTTAAGCTTAAGAAATCTCTCGAATAATATTTCTTCCACTTGAGGTACAGCGGGTGGTGGAACTGCTAGAGGAACTAGAATCTCTAGAGCCTATACTGGAGGTACCTGCTACTGTCTTTGCTGAGTAATGAACTCAGCTATCATTGCATAGTTCCTTTGCAGCTGTTCTAATTGTTGGGCCATATTTGTCATATCTACTTGTGGCACAGGAGGAACCTTATCACCTCCAATTTCACCCATAAAACCTTCTTTAGAAGGCAAATCTAATTTAGGATGGCCTCGACCTCATCCTTTACCACGTCATGGAGGCATCTCAACACTAATAAGAAGAATAAAAAAGATCATACTCACTACGCACACTTAATACAGATATATACCAAAGGAAGATGCAACACAGAAGAGACACGAATCCTATGCTCCGTAGTTATCTTAATCAACACTTTTACTAGGGCTCATGCACATCTATATATCTTTCTATCTTAAGGATTATAAACCTATAGCTCTGATACCACCTTGATCACACCCCAACTCCAATGGTGCGACGATCCTAGGGCAAAGGTAGGCTAAAGGCCACCATAAACCCATAGAACACTCATATCCTGGATCTCATACACAACACATATAATCACATCACACATAGCTATCATCATGCATACTCATTTATATGAATCATGTAATCATCATTCATACATTTCCATTCATTGTCATATGATTTCCTTTTATTTCTTATCGATCAAAAGATACATCCCACATCAATAAGGAATAAGGGCAACCTACAATGTAACAATTAAGACATCAAAATAATATCATCCTCAACATCTAACTACGGAGCTCTAGAGTATACTCCTCATACATATAAATACCATAATACAAAATAATATAAATCAAAAGAATTACATATAGTCTTCTTGGAGGAATGAATCAAGAAGCTCTGTCTTCTAAGTTAGCTCTCTCTCAAGCTACACTATCACCTGAAATCCACAGAAGATGAGTGAGCCTTCAACTCAATAAGATATAAACATGCAATGCAAAGGTTAAGCCAAAGGAACATGGATATGAAAATTTTATAAGGTTATGTTTACAAGAACATAAGTGCTCACAATCGAATAACATTATCAAATCATATGATAGAACTGTCAGAATGCATCAGTAACCTTACTACCTTATCATAACAGAGCGCATCAGTAGATTTACTACCTTATCATAATACATATGCTTGGCCAGGCATATGCTTATAGCTCATGGTCCTCTCTAGGTGGAACACTGATTAAAAACCCTATCAACTAGGTTCTCAAAGTGCACAATGGACCAATGAATTTACTCTCATTAGGAAGAGCATTTTATACATATACATATCATAGGTCATATATCTTAGAATCATATTGGTCACAAGACCATCAACATATAATCGTGAATCATTCAAGATAGCAAATAGGTTTCATATGAGCTTGGTCCAAGGAATAATGACCAAGTCATTTATAACATATAAGGTGATTACATAGATCAAATTATCATTTGTTTGAGAACATCATGGAGATTCATTTAATAGGTTCATAATACAATATTTCAACACATGAGAATTATATACATGTACATTAGGAAGGATTGAACAATCAATTTTAAGGAAATAATATGCATATGCAATGTACATACTTACCTCAAAGCAATTTATCCTTATATTTCCCTCAAATACTTGTACATTCAATAATCTCCTTTATTTCCTTGAGTTCTCCTCTCCTATGTCAAATCCTCCAAATACTCACAATTAGGGTTTATGCCCAAACATATTCATACAAGATAAATTTTTATGATTCTAATCATCTTTTAGAATTTTAATATGTTTTCTAACATCAATTTAATCACTTATTAAAGAAATATGAAAGATTGAGATGAATAACTACTATTCACCCAAAACCCTAAATCCATACATATCTTACTTATGATCCATAATAAATGTTAATGATACTCTTAAACATCAATACTTAACTCATAGTCATCTATTCTAACCATGCATTAACTTATCTTGACTTAAGATTGAGTTTGGAGTAAATACCTTAAACCCTAGAAATGGAGAACCTTTAAGAAATCTGAAACCTTGGTGTTCTTGGAGATTTGATTCTTGATTCTTGTGACAATAGAGATGAATTAAGTGTTTGAGAAGAGTATTTAATGAATTTATAGGTGGTTGAAGTATATTGATGGAGAAAGAAAGAGAAGAAAATGAAATAAATGAAGTCTGAAAATGAAGACTATGGGTCAAATATTTATAGACACATATCTTCACGCCCGTTAATAGGGTTCAATGCCGTGAAGGCCACTACTCACATTGGATTTGAAGCATTTCTTTATGGTCATGAAGGGACATTTTATGCCCGTGAAGACAAATATGAAGAATTGACAAATTTACACAGAAGCTTTTATCACGCCCATGAAGAACACTTCACTCCCGTGAAAGGCTTGTTGATGAGAATTTCTTATGTTTTCTCTATTCTAACTTATCCAAACTCAATCACCTAATACATATACATGTTTAACACCTCAAAATCAATCACAACGCATCATATCTCAACACATAATCATTCTAGGAGTAATATATACTCATCGTAGCATTCTAGATCATTTACCATGCACATATAAACATACACATGCTAATATTCATAAGACAAACAAACAAACACATATCTATTCTAACATTCGAAACACTAGGTATTACAAAACTCTTCTTAGATGAGAAAACAACTTAAATTAGCTTTGGATATGCACAGGCCCGAAGGCTCGCCGAAAACGGGTCGGCGACCACCTGCAAGCCAGATTTGCATTCGGGTCACCGAATGCAACCCAAAATAACTTAAATTCATTTTGAAATACTTTTTGACATGTTTTATATTAAAATATAAACCCAGACCATTAATTGCTAAGACAACCCTAGCAATTTCCTCTATCCAAAAGCAAAAGTTATCACTTTGACAAGAAATCTTTCTCTCGTGATCTGATTCTTAATACCACATCATCGGGCTTCGACTAGGACTCAAGGTGTGTCAAAAATTGGTATAAACACTACTTCAATTCCTTCATTTGCCTTATGCACTATGAAGTTCCCAGTAACTTTGTGATGACATTGACTAGATGATTAGGAATTTTTTGTGGGGTTCTTCTACTGGCAAAAGAAAATCTCACTAGTTGTATGGAAGAATTGCTTAAAACCTAAAGAAACAGGTGGGCTTAGTTTAAATTTTCTACATGTATAAAACTCAGCATTCCCGATAAAGCTTGTTTGGCAAATAATTACCAACTCTGAAGAACCGTAGGTTTGAGACATTCGTAGCAGTCCACAGAAATGGTCAAGCATTCAGGTTCTCTCTCACACCAATGGAGTTGAATTTTATCCATATGGTATAAGACATTATAAGGGATTCAGTGGAGGTTTGGATCAAGGTCCACAATTCGGTTCTAGGTTGATTGGTGGATAGATGGTGGCAGACAATTGACAGATATGATTTCAAAAATTATGTATGGCCCGATTGTTGGATTTGTGCCCTAAAGAACAATCATCAGATGATTGTTTTTAGTACATTTTATATCATGATTTATATATATGGCTTTCATTATTATGATTATTTGAATAACTGCGTAATATAAATTATTATAATAATGTCCCTAGAATAAGATATTCTAAAATCATCTCTAGTCAAGTATTATTGTGAAATGGCATATCAATATTATGTCGAGACTAGTATGTGTAGTGACTGATGGCAACAGTCATGGATATGAGATATCAAGTCAACACATAAGTACGTGTTGGAGAAC
>CANXYC010467553.1:0-26429 GCA_948193065.1 Aleurites moluccanus
AAAAACCAAATAAATTTCCCATTTTCCCCAAAATATGCATTCGGCCCAAAGGTGTTTTCTTCCCCCCTCACAAATTCTTCCAATTCAACCACCCAAACATCAATTCAACATGCCAATTTAAGTTCTAAACACTCAATTGCAGAATTTTAGAAGCAAAATCACACAAAACCCTACTTTCATATTTGATCCAAGGTGAAAACCAAAAATTGGAATCCAATTCCTAATTAAACATTCAATACACATCAATTTGATCCCTTAAGCATCATATATACATTCAATTGCTCAATCAAAGCATCAAAGGCCATTTCTCCCAATTCATTTCGGCCCAAAGTCAAATTCAAAATCAAAGATTCAATTCTAAATTAAACCATTCAATTAACACCATTTACAACATCAATTGCATAATTAAACAAGGAATCAAACTTTCTACCAAAACCCTAATTGATTTCGGTCCAAATGGAAAATACAAAACCAAAGATTCAATTCACAAATAAACCATTAAATTAACAACTATTTAACACCAATTTTATCATCAATTTCACAATTAAAATAAAGCATCAACATTTTCCCCAAATCCCTAAATATGGTTCGGTCACCATTCCAATTCCCTAACCAAAAGAAAAATTTCCCAAACCAAGGTTCTAACCAACATTTAAACATCAATAAATACTAAACAAACCAGAATTTTAAACCTTACCTTAAAATCTTGAAGAAACCGAAACCCTAAGTCTCTCAAACAACACCAAATCTGAATTTTGAAGCTTGGATAAAGAAATGGAGAAGATAACAGGCTTTAATCTACCAAAAACTTGAAAGAAAAACTTCAAAGCTCCAAAGTGCTACAATGGCCGAACCAACCTTTGAGGAAGAAAAGGTTTTCCTCTATGGTTTTGGTGCTCATGGTTTTTGAAACAAAAATTGAAAACATGCAGAATTCAGGTGATTAAAATATGGGTTAGTGGGATTTTGGGTAAGGAATCTAGTGTTTTAATCTCACAAAGCTCACTTTGAGATCTACACATGCATCGATTTGATTTAAGTGCACCAATATATGGTTTCAATTGGATCATGATGCACCCAATTGCCACTAACTCCTCCCTCCATCTCTTTTATCCCAATTATGTCCTACAAACTTCCAATTAAGTCCCTCCTATTTATTTTCTTTTGCAATCAAGTCCTATTATTTTTCTAACCCAAATTGAGCTATTTTATTTTATTTATTTATTTTATTATCCTCAATTTATTTTCCCTAAATAATTAATTAGCAATAAAACACACATGTAATCACATCAAATAAATCATATAACATGTATATCAATCAATCACTCATGTAAACATATCAAATAAATCCTATAACACATATAACTATCAATCACATATAAAAACACATCAATTAAATCATATAACACATATAACAACCAACCCATATAAACACACCTTAACTCCAACTAGGGTTTAGGTGCTAGGGTTAGGATCTCCAACTAGAGTTTAGGTTCTAGGGTTAGGGTCTCCAACTAGGGTTTAGGTGCTAGGGTTTCACATAGGATGTTACATAAGTTGTGAGCTTTCGATGTCAAATTTGGAGTTAAAAAATATTGCAAAATTAGGCAGAAAAAAGAAAGTGGCACTTATGGTTCAAACCCACAAACTATTATAGTTTTGGTATGTTGCTTACCGCCAAGCTACTTGTGTTCCTTATCTATTTTTTACCGTTTTTATTTCTAAGATTCCAAGGGTACAAAAATCATATGTTCAAAGAAAGGTAATACCAATGACTTTAGCTGAGAAGGGAAAATATTGAAAAGGGAAAGTAACCCATGTTTCACTTCAACCTTTCCTGAGATTTGTACCTAATATTCTTATGGGGCAATCAAATTAATCAAATTTCTACATCAATGCTTCAAATTTGAAAAACAATAGTACTCATTTTTGTGGTATTTCAACTCTGTTTTTTCTAGAATTTTTGCCATTATTATTCATAGTAGAAAAGGCTGAAAAAATATGAGCTAAACCTAAACTGCAACTAAGATTTTAATTTCAGATTATTGAAAAAAGTTAATGTCACAATCAATAATATTTTTCAATAAAAATCTGAACTCAATTAACAAATAACTCCAATCTAATCAAACACATGATTATTTTCATAAAACAGAGGTAAAAATTATAAAGAAAGAAAAGGATCCAATACAATCATGTGGAGAAAAAAATAAAAAGAAAGGAGTAAAAGTTACCTTGATGGAGATTGGTTATTAATTATTCAACTCTGATTCAAATCTTGAACATATTGGAGAATATTTGATAGCAAGTTACTTGAATGGACTGGAGAAAATTTGAGAGCAAGTTGTTGCAACTCCTTATGGCGTGAGTTGTGAACCCTCGAGTTGTAATTTTTCACTCCCGCTTCTAAAATTTTTATTCTCATCTTTTTTATTCTCACTGATTCCCACAGCTCCTTCAGTAATAAAAACTATGGAATATTTTAATTTTATTCTAATTCCTATTATTCTAATTTACCAAATAATCAAAATTTTGAGAATAAGTATTTTATTCCCGTTCCAACTTTATTATTCCAACTAACCCAACAAGACCTTAGGAAAATTAAATTGGAGTTATTTTAATGATTAAATAATTATAAAATAAAAACTTAATTAAAGTTGTTTAATTAAACTTGTCGTAACAGCTATTAGTTGATAATAGATGTTGATAATTGATTGTTGCAAGTAGGTAATAAACATTAGGGATAAATATTAATATTTATCTTTTTAATTAGATGTTATTTTTAATATGATAATTTAGTTTTTTTTTTACATAAATAGGAGTTGTTTCAAAAAAAATTCTAGATTAAAGTTTTTAGTTCTGATTGGCTTAGCTGTTTGTAGTAATTATTAGCTGCAAGCTGATAATTATTAGCAATCAATTAATTGTTGTTAAATGTTAGGTAGAATTATTATTAATTATTGTTATAAATATGAATAATAACTATTGAAAATAAATATTAATATTTATTTTTTTAATTAAATATTTTTAATAGAATAATTTAATTTTTTATTTAGATAAGTAAGAGCTATTTTAAAAAAAACTCAAAATTGAGATTTTTGTAAACAATAACTATTTGACTGCCTAACAGTTATAGTAAATAACTATTATTAAAAAAATAACAAAACATATTTAATACAACCGTTAGGAATCAAAAAGCTAACAGTTGTATTAAAATTTTTATTAAACATCCATTTTGTAAATAACAACTATTTAATTAAAACTAATGGCTACCAGTAAAAAAAAATAACTAAACTGGTTTTATTGTGTTGTTAAGAACAAAAAAAACTAACTAATACATCAAGGAGCTTTCCCAAACATCCATATAATTAGTAATAATTAGTTGTGAGTTCATGTTTATATGAGAGGACATTAATTTTTATTTAATTATTTTTTATATTTTAATATAAATGAATTATTATTATTTATTAAACTTAAGTATTATATTTTGATGATTTTGAATAATAATAAAAAGAAATTATATGATATGGATCAAGTTTGTTATATAGAGGTCAATTAAAAAATAATAAAAAGATATTATCTATATTAATTTCTATGTATTTTTAAATGGGACATATATAAATATAAAAATATGGCAAAATTTGATGAGATGACTTTATATAAATTTAGTTTTTGAAAAAATTATTTGACATATGACAAAAAATTTTATAAATGAGCTTTAAGTTCAAATTTTAACATCTATATATAGATTTTTACGAATTTATTTTCTATTATTGAAAAATGAGAACTTGATATAAGCATTTAGTAAATTAGTAGTTAGTACTTACCACTTAATAAGGGGTGAGCATGTTTTAGGTAAAACTGACGATTTAAAAATCTCTGATCACACCAAATTTTCGGAGATTTGATTTATGAAAAACCGGTCATGTGTTATTACAAGAAAATATATTTATTGAATTATACTGATCAATTAACATAATATAGTTCAAATAAGGACTAATAGCTCAAAACAGTCAAATTCAGGAGTTATTTAGTGATTTGAATATTTTCAAAAAATAATATGTATAATCCTAAATACTAATTAAGAACTACTGAAAATTTTCAATTTGAAATGCATTAACTTATTATAAAATACCTAATATAAATTATTACAAACATTTTAAGTTTTATCCAATTCAAATTACAAGTATACAATAAAAAATATTAATTGGTAGCTCAAACCTAATATCCAACTCAAGATATATTCTTATACACCGTAACAATGAACTCATCAAATAATATATCATGAATTTGGTAGGAAATTTCTTTACTAGACCAGCAGAAAGCAAAATAGGAAGGTTTGCACTTTGCAGTGATAGCTTCATCGCTTACACGTCATAAGCAACTAGTTAGTGGCATCACTAAGGGGGTGTTTGGTAGAGCAATGACTAAATGTGCGATTGGTATAAAAGTGCGATTGTCAAATCGTCAATCGCTAAAAGCAGCTTATAGCTGCTTATGAAATTTGCCGATTAAAGAGAAATTTTACCATAATCGGAGTTTTTAGTTGGCCAACCAAACATTACAAATTTTTCCAATTGGCGACGCGCATATTGGCAATCGGCAATTAGGGGTGTTTAGTTGGCCAACCAAACAGCCCCTAAGCAGTAGACTAGTTACTAGGAAGTAATAGGCACTTCATTTGGACATGCAAGCGCTGGGGTGTTTATGGGTTGGTGCGTTTTTGCCACCACATTCAATTTATTCTATAAATTATGAATTAAAAATTTATTGATTGAAAAATTAAAATTAATCCAATCTATAATTATGGATTGAATTATGTGGTTTCATATTATTAAGCTTTTTTTATTAATTACTATTTTATAAAAAAAATCAAAATATACTAATATATTCAACTATAATTTAAAAGATGTAATAATATAAAATCTTTAAAAGGATATTCAGACATTTATTTTAACAATAATAAATTATTAAAAATTCCTTAAATTTAATAAATATGCATCTTACTTTTATTACTTATTATAAAATAACTTTTAAAAACTAAACTAATTAAAATCAAAGTATATAAGTCTCTTATAAAAATTTTAAAAAGTTATTACTAATTTATTTATTTTAAATAATAAATCTTTTATAGTAATGTATACCTAATTTTTATCTTATTAAATTAAAATAAATATATTTTAATGTAAACTTTTTCTCTTAGTCTATAGGAAATATATATATATATATATATATATATATATATACACACACACTAGCATGTATAACCCGCGCAATGTTGTGAATTTGCTATATATATACATGTATATATATACACACACATACTAGCATGCATAACCCGGGTGATACCGTGGATTTCTATTAGGGCCTCTCCAATTCTATGCCTCTATTCTCTTTACGTATTGATTAAATTTTCCAAACAATACACATTTCCCTAAAAAAAAAAAAAAAAAAAAAAAAAAAATTCACTGAAAATAAAACCAAAAAATCACATATCAATGAGATGGGAAACATCATTCACTCCTATTAATGAAAAGCATGTTTTCGCATCTTTAGCCTCTTTGGGTCCTCCAAAAGTGTTCAAAGAATACAAAGATTCTAACCTATTGCAGATTCATCCCAATATAGATAAAATTTCCAGCAGTAACAGTATAAAAAGAAAAATTCAGTCTAAGATTCCAAGTCCTCCAAGCTCAACAAACAGCACTAAAATGCATATTTGGATGTGTAATAATCGCATAATTAAGATCTCAATAACTACAGTAGCTTGATTCGGCTAATACTCGTGCTTTCATATAACATACAGTCAAAACACTCAAGACAGAAAACTCTCATGCTTGCATAAAATTGTCAATATCCATTGCTCCTTAAATTGAAATCTGCACATCATAAAGAGGGTTGATAAAAAATCCAAAATTTTCATAGGTATAAAGATTTACATCAAAATTAAAGCATGTTATTATTTTTTTTTACATGGAAACAGAGTTAAACAGTTTGTTATCTAAACCCAAAAAAAGGTCAACATATTGATAAAGGAGCTTCAACTGAATATCTAATTGTACAGATGATCCCAAAAATTGAAGACAAAGATAAATTCAAACAGATGAACAACTTCTAATTCAGTTATACATAGAAGCTCAAATAATGATCTAAATGAATTTTTTTAATTCATCAAATCCCAATTTAACCAATCTAATAAAGGTTTAAAAGAGAAAACCATATTTAAGAATCTATACAATCACTAAACAAATTCTAAATATATCTCAACAAAATAACGTAAAAAGGAAAAACCAATAAATAAATACCAGTCTTAACAAAATTCTAACAAACTAAAAGAAGTTTATGATTTTATGTGTATGTGTGTGGTACTTCAATATTTTACCATAAATCATCATTGACTATGTGAATCAACTTAATGACAATAATAGATATTATTAAACTCAATGCATTCAAATGCATCTTTCCTCCATTAAGCTTTTGCAATCCTTGCAAATTATTACTTTCAAAAGCAGTAACAATTTTATTTCAGGCAGTATAGAGAAACTCCTAGTTTGTAGGTTACAAAAAATGGCCATCAGCATCAGAGTCCCTAAATTTTTCTGGCAAAGTTGATTCATTCTCCACTTCAATGGCAAGAGACACTAACTCATCCTCCTCAACATCCTCATCATCACTGTCTATCATAATAGGTTGAATCTTTTTAGCATAAATTTTAGGTTCCTCACTGTCATTTGGACGCTTGAACCCTCTGGATTCATTTATATCAGGTTCAAAAAATATTGAACTACCATTATCCATTGGTTGTTCTGCATCCAAGTTCTTAGAACTTTCATACTCAACTTTCTTCAAATTTTTCTTGCAAACTCATCAAAGTCACCGGACACATCTTGCCCATGTTCATGAGTTTTGTCATTCGAAATGTCATTTAGAGGCAACAAATCATCCACTTTGCCTTTCATTACCTAACTAGTAGAGGCAAGTTTTATTTTCGAATGACACACTAATTCAAAAATTCGATAAGAGTGTTAAATTATTGGCATCCGAATAAAAAAAGAGGAACATGAATGAATCTATTTAAAAAGGATGTCCAAATTTAACAGTATTGAAAACAAATTTAATTTTATTGAAGCACACTCTTTTAAAACACCAGACTTTTTTTGAATTGCAAAAGTTGGATACAAAACTATTTCAAATTACAATCCTCTTCACAGAACAACATCAAAATCCAGTTGGTTAATTCACTAAAAGTAGAAAATAAAATAATGAATCTATATTTCTAGAAATTATAAAATGGAAATGCAAACCAAAGGAAACAAATAAAATTGAAGTGCTCATAATCAACACCTGTTTGGATCTCTTATGACGTCTCCTTCATTTCAGACAAAGTCGATATTTTTGATTAATTCTTGCATCATCATCCTCTTGACCTTTAATGTACAAAGATAAAAACCATACGAATTCAGATATTATCTGCGTTTACAATCAGAAGAAAACTTGACAATCACTATAATCAACTAACAAAACATAAATCGCAATATTTAAAACAAAAAAAATGGAATAAAAAAAATCAGATTTTTAAAACAGAAAAGGGAAAAAAAAAAAAAGACGTTAGTAATCCTAAATTATAATCCTAAATATGGAGATGCTTTTGAGGTGAGAACTTGCAAATAATTTCTTTGCCAAATGAATAAATACCAAACAAAGAAAGGGAATTAGAGATGGAAAAAAAAAAAGAATGAAATGAATGTGATCTTAATGTGAAGAACACCATCAATCTGGAAGTATTTCATTTTATTCTTCTAATATTTTTTCCTAAGGCATCTATGACTTTCTCTGACAAAGCAGGCACTATTTTAGTTAAATATACAACACCACAAAATTTAAATTTAATTTCAGCGATTAAAGAAAGTGTCAAAATGAATTTTAGCAAGCAAATCTTATCTCTTGTGCATCTAGGCCAACTTCTTTGACTTCATGTATGATATAATTCAAAATTGAATCAGGATCAGTCATAATTATTTTGAATGTCTGCCCATCAAGAATAACCCAAAATCAATTTAAAAAATATTATTCATCTGTGTATGCTTATATATCTTATAATAAAAATGCAAGCTGGATTAGATCGGTTTGCAGATTAACATATACAACATTCAATCTAACTCATAAAATGTGAATTGAAAAAATTTCAAAGCAACTTAATCCACGATACTTAATAAACCATAGTTTAATTGCGAGTTGAATTGCATTGGATCATATTAAACTGGTTGGATGGTTTATGAATATCCCTAGCAATAACAACCTAGCAAGTGTGGAATCTTGTAGCGTCGTTAGCTTTCTCAATAACCAAACGTACTATTCATCATTTGTTAGAGATTCAACCCAACTTCTTTACCAAATCGAAGAAGAGATTTTTATTGATTAAAAAACAAACTCTACCAAGTCTTTGAATCACACTTGTCATAAAGAAAAGAATCAAAGGATTGAAATTGCTTTATTATAAAATATCACACCCCAAAACCATATATGCGACAGTCATAAGTCAAGGGTAGACATAAAGTCACCATAAACTCGTAGAAAACAACATAACCTGGATCTCATACACACCATATCCAAATATACATATATATATATAAATCATCATGCATAGTCATTCTTATAAATCGTATAGTCATTATCATATCTTCATATCATGATATTTCCTCTTATTCCCTATCGATCAAATGAAACATTTAATATCAATATGGAACAAGAAAAACTCTACAAAACATGTCAATCTAGGTAACAAAAGAATACATCTTCAATGTTTAACTACAGAGTGTCTAAGAATATACTTCTCATTAGATATAAGTACATAACATAAATATAACATTTAACAAAATTACATCCAAGCGTCTTCTTATGGAGAAGAATTTAAGAAGCACTATCTTCTAGATTAGCTCTTTCTCGAGCTACACTATCATCTGAAATCCACAAAAAATGACTGAGCTTTCAACTCAGTAAGATATAAACATACAATGTTTTAAGTTAAGCCAAAGAACTTTAATATCGGTCAAAGAATATACATATACATATATTTATACTTGGACATAAAGAATTATAAGAAGAAGAATCTATAAACTTGTACTTGAAAAATATGAGTGCTTACAATAGAATAGTACTATCATATCATATAATGTGATAGAACTGATATCATGAAAATACATTGATAGCCTTGTTAACTTATCGTGACATATATACTTAGCCGAGCATATGCCTAGAACTCATGGCCCCTCTAGGTGTAATATCTGTCATTTTTTACTATTTTATTAATTGTATGTTTGTTGAATTAATTGAAAATATAAATATTTTGAGAAAAATCCAGAAATTTCTGGTTGCAGAGAGGGTTTTGCGAGGCTGATTTCATAATTTTAAAGAAATAATTTGATAAAGTGTAAAACATAAAAGTTATAGGTGTATATCTTATCTTTAATTATATAAAATGGTTCTATAAAATTCTGTGTGTGTGAAGAGTTATACCTCCTTGACCAGAACCTATCTGTTCCATTATTTTCTGCAGGAATCTGAGTATGTTTGAATTTTTTGGGAATGATTGAGGCTGTTTAAGCCAAAAGTGTAAACATGATAAATGTCCCTTTATGTATTGTGATATTGTCTGTAAAATTTCAGGAGTTTTAGATAAGTATAACTCAGTGGAAAGTGGAATTACTCAAGCCTATTCGGATGAATTTTGGGCAGTAAGTCATGGTGAATTTTAGAGAGTCACCATAGTTTGTGTGGTTATCTTTTTTATTTGAATTTTGGATATGTTGGACCTCTGAATGTCTATTTTAAGTGACAAAAAGAATCATGAAATTTGGATATTTTTAGCTCATTTGCGAGTTTATTAAATATAAGTTGTCGAGGAAGGGTTCCAGCTCGGCAGAGCATGTATTTGCGAGCCGTCAAATGCGGGGTGGCATTTGAGAGCCGGAAATGCGAGCAAGCGAAGTGGCGAGGTGAGATTGCCAAGGTGGCAATTGGCGAAGAGGAATTTGGTGAAGAGACATATGCGAGGTGGCATATGCAAAGTGGAGTTAGGCGAAAAGGAATTTGGCGAAGAGACATATGCGAGGTGGCATATGCTAAGTGGAGTTAGGCGAAGAGGCATTGCCGAGGTGGCATATGCAAAGTGGAATTCGCGAGGAGAGTTTAGCGAGGTGGCATATACGAGGCGGCATATGCGAAGAGGAGTTCGCGAGGAGAGTTTGGCGAGGTGGCATATGCGAAGAGGAGTTCGTGAGGAGAGTTTGGCGAGGTAGCATATGCGAGGTGGCATATGCGAATTAGATATGCGAAGTGGGAATTGAGAGCTAGCTTATGCGAAGTGGCATTGCCGGAGTGGATTGGCAAAGTGGGAATTGCGAGTTGGCTTATGCGAAGTGGCATTGCCGGAGCGGATTGGCGAAGTGGGAATTGTGAGCTAGCTTATGCGAAGTGGCATTGCCGGAGCGAATTGGCGAAGTGAGAATTGCGAGCTGGCTTATGCGAAGTGGGAATTGCGAGCTGACTTATGCGAAGTGGCATTGCCAAGGTGGGTTGGCGAGCAGAAATTTTGAGGCAATAGCCTATTTAACCAGTGCCTAATAGCGATTTATCTGCACGATTTTTCTTTCTTATTCTCTTCGTTCTTCTTCAGTTCTTCTCATATTAGTTCCATTTATTTTCTAATGCATTAATACTCAAAATTAACGCATTAAATCTCTAGATTATCATATTTTAAGGCATCAATCTTCAGTTTTAAGCAGAATTTCTCAAGAAAATCAGTTTTGGAGAAATAAGGTAAATTTTCTTCAAATGTCATTTTCTTGTTAAATTAATAAATTCTGGTAGTTAAAATAGTTAATCAAGGGTATATAGAATTTATTACAAGCATTTTGAGGCTATTAATGGTAATTAATGTAGGAGAAATCAAAATTTATAGGCTGTCATGAATAGTAACATGAACAGTAATTTTGAAATTCAATTCAGATTTTCTTTAAGAGTTGAACTAAATTGATGTTGGAATCAAAAATAGAAACTATAAGATGGTTAAATTTTAAGAAAATCATATTGAGTATTATTGATTAAGGAAAACCCTAATTTTGAATAATTGGGAAAATTTCATAGGAGAAGAAAACCAAGAAAATTGAGGAGATTATTGTTGAGCAAACTATTAAAGGAAACTCAAGAGTAAATTCTGTAGAGGTAAGTATGAACATTGCATATGTAATTTTCTTCCTTTGAAATGAATTGTTCAAACCTTTCTAATTTTTCATATATGATATTGTATTATGCACCTATTAATTGACATCCCTATAATGTTCTCAAACAAAAAAAAAATGATTTATTCCATGTGATTACATTATATGAATGTAAATGGCTTGGTCATTCTTTCTTGGACCAAGTTCATACGAAACCATTTGTTAACTTGACTGAATTTATATTATATGTTGATGGTCTTGTGAGCAATATGTTTCTTATGAGATTGAAACCATATGACCTTATGGATAGAATGCTCTTCCCAATGAGAGTAAATTCATTGGTCCATTGTACACTTTGGGAACTTAGCTGATAGGGTTTTTATCAGTGTTCCACCTAGAGGGGACTATGAGCTCTAGGCGTATGTCTGGACAAGCATGCGTTTGCGATAAGGTAGTAAGGACTACTGATGCGCTCTATTGTGATAGGTAGCAAGGCTACTGATGCACTCTGTAGTTCTACCATATAAATTTGATAGTGCTATTCGATTGTGAGCACTTCTGTCCTTGTAAGCCTAACCATTTGATATTTTCTTACCCATGTTATTTGGAATGACCTTTCCTTTGGATTGATGAATTTCTTTATATTGCATGTTCATATCTTACTGAGTTGAAGGCTCACTCCTCTTCTGTAGATTTCAGGTGATAGTGTGGCTCGTGAGGGAGCTAATTTAGAAGATAGAGCTTCTTGACTCATTCCTCTAAGAAGCTTTCATTGTAATCATTTTGATTTATATGTATATATTTATTGAATTGTATTATGGTACTATATGTATTGGGAGTATACTCTAAAGCTCCGTAGTTAGTTATTGAGGATGAAAATATTTTGATGACTAAATTGTTATAATTGGGTTACCCTTGTTCCTTAGTGATGTGCGAAGTATCTTTTGATCGGTAAGGAACAAAAGGAAATGACTTATGGTATATATATATGTATGAATGGTTATTACATAAATCTATGACATGAATGTTTTATTGATATGTATATATATAAATGATGTAAATATGAAATGTGTATGAGATCCAGGATATGAGAGTTTTACGGGTTTATGGTGGCCTTAAGCCTACCCTTGCCCTAGGACCGTCACCCCACTAGAGTCAGGGTGTGACACTTGATCACTTTTAATTACTGTTAAAGTAATACATGATATGCATATCATGGAACATACATTATAGTATGTTTTTTTCCAATGAGAGTTAATTCATTGGTCTAATGTGCACAGAGGAAACCTGGCTGATAGGGTACAGTATCAGTGTTCTACCTAGAGGGGATCACGAGCTCTAGGCATAAACCTGCGCAAGCATATGTGTCACGTGAATGTAGCAAAACTACCTAAATATTATGATATAATATCAGTTCTATGTTATGTTTATTTGATAATGCTATTCTTTATAGGCATTTATATTTTTAAAAAGAATCATGATTTGATATTCATATATGTATATGAAATAATTGGATAGTGCTACCCTTTATAAGCATTTATGATATCAATGTATATGTTAAGATTTCTTTCTAGTACCCTGGTACATGTTCAAGATTTGCTATTTAAGTATTCTATATATGTTATTCGTTCTGTTTGTTCACGTCTTACTGAGTTGAAAGCTCACCACTCTTTTGTGGATTTCAAGTTCTAGCTTAGCTCGAGAGAGAGTTAATCCTGAAGATAGAGCTTCTTGATTTCCTTCTCCACAAGAAGACTCTTTTATATAATATTTTTAGATAATAGTTGAATTATATATATGTATTCATGTCTATGAGAAGTATACTCTTATAAGCTCTGTAGATGTATGTGATGTTGCTTATTCTTTTATCGCCATGGATGGCATTGTAGACTTTCCCTTGTTCCATATTGATGTTATAAATTTTCTTTTGATCAGTAAGGAACAAGAGGAAATATCATATTAGGTTGATGAGATATATAAGATATGGATGTTTGGCATGATGCTAGTATATGTTATATGTTTAATCTAGGTTAGCTAAGAGTTCTACGGGTGTATGGTGGCCTTATGCCTATCCTTACTCTATAACCGTCACACCGATGTTTTTGGGGTGTGACAATGACATTTAACAAATATTATTCTTATTGCAATAAATATGGTCATATTATTCATAAATGTCCCATTAAAAGGAAACAACCAAAAACTAAGTTAGTTTAGGTTATTAAAAGCACAAAGGCTAACCCCCAAGGACCCAAAATGAAATGGATACTAAAGACTTATTCTTTTATGCATAAATTTGATGATGATAAAGAAGTCATATTATTTGAAGTTCAAAGCAAAAAGAAGCCAAATGATATGCAATGGAGGCTACAACTCAAAATAGGCTTACCTCATTCAAGAGGTTAAAATTCATAGCTACATCAATGCCTATTGATTTGAGTGAAAATTTGTTAGAAAAATTTGATGTTCATTTACTTGAATATAGTATTGAGCATATTGATTTATAAGTTGAAATTATTTATGCTCATATTAATTGATTTAAGGGGAGCTTAAGAAAATTTTTCATAAAATTTGTCTTATGTTTTGTATTTATTGGATACTTATCCCCTATATTAAACACTTGTATGAATATCCTTGTATATATTTCTTATAAATTCTTTATGGATATCATGTTTGGAGAAGAGAATTAAATGTGTTATTCTTTTATCTTCTCTTTTGCCCATATTTATTGTGTTTATATCTTATTTTGGGCTTGTTGGCATACCAAACGAGAATGTGCTTATTTGTTCAATTTTTATATCTCTTTTTGGTGATTGGAATAGATTGCAAAATGATTTGATTAGATTCCCAAATCTATTTTAATAGCATTCCTTGATTAAATGCACATCTTTTGAAATGGAAATTGAATGCAAAGTATTTTGTGATTAGTTTTAGAATTAAATATTTTTGAATACATGTTTACAATGATTTTCATAAAAATAAAAAATATTTTTGCTTTGATAATCCCTTGTGCACCCGTTGAATATTTTTTATTTATTAAGGGGGAGAAATTCTTGAAATAGGGGGGATAAATTATTTGAACCTCTGAATGTATTGAGCAATTTATTTTCAAAGGGAGAATGCAAAATCTTTTTGTTGATATCAAAAAGGGGAAAAAGTTATACAAGTATTATTTGCAAAAAATTAATTGACTTTTTTTTTGCATATTTCCTAAATACTTATATGTATGGTTTTGTTATCATTATAAAGGGGGATATTGTTGGACCCTTTGGGTTTGATGTTGATTTTGATGATAACAAGACATATCAATGTGTTATTTATACTAATAAATTTGTTTAAGTTTATCAAGGCATGAGAAATTATGACTAGTGATTATTTATAGGTTTAACATAATTTGATAGAGTGCATATGCTAAGGGGGAACATATTTGAGAAATGTAACAAATTAGAATTCAAGTTGCAGGTTGAAGGAAAGTAGCAGCTGCTACTAATCAAGTAGCACCTGCTACTAAGTAACTCACAGTAATTGCACAGTATTCATGGCTGCGAAATTCAAATCCAAAAGGTCCTGAAGCTCAGGGGTTAGAGTGAGCAAAAGAGTGGCACCTGCCCTAGGTTTGATCCAGGTTAGCTAAGGGTTCTATGGGTGTACGATGACCTTTTTCCTACCCTTACCCTATGACCGTCACACCAGTGGTTTTGGGGTGTGACAGAGGTGGCATTAGAGCTATAGATTTCTCATGCTTTCATTCCATTAGGTAATTGAACATAGAAATTATGAACCTAAACACATGTATCAAAGAAATCTATAAATCAAATGATATGATCAGTGGCTCCACTACCCATAATCTAAGGGGATAGGTCAAATTTTGAGTTTAAGTGTTTCTATTATTGGAATTCACAGCAGAAAAAACTAAGGTTTGGTTAATATGATTACCAACAAAATTGGTTAGATCACAACATTAAGTTATGTATAGTAAGCATCTACAAACTTAGAATCTTGAACAATGGAACAAAGAAGATGTTGTGAATGGAAAGTTCTAGAATCATCTAGTTGTGAGAACCTTTAGTTCAATTTTTGCTAGATTTTGCTTGCTTCTTCAATGTAAATGTTACATCCCCCATTTCAATAGATATGACGGTCATAGGGTATAAGAAAGCGTAAGGCACTTTAAACCTGTAGAACCCCCTATATACCAATTTTACGGAAAAACAATAAGGTTTCCTTTATATTTTTTACTCTAATCCTAGGACCTACTTGTCCTTCCCATTCAATATGTATCAAAATTGCAAAAAAAAAAAAAAAAACACTCTCAAATATTCTCCTTATACCCTCTACTCCATTTTAACAATTTAGTATACAAGCACTTTAACAACTATCAATACAATACCCACATTCATATAGGTAAATTAAAATAAGTTCTCACATTTAAGTATACTGGAATTAATTATACAGCTATTACTTTCTGTTATATATATATACAACTTAGGTTCTTTAAATAAAAATCATAGAACTTCTATTGAGTTTAATACCTAAAGCTAAGACAATACATAGATAAATGTAGTTGCAACAGAGGAAGACTATAGCTAGAACCACGTTTATCTATTGATTTTCTGAAAAGAAAAACAACCACTAAAAGAGGTAAGACAAAGCTTAGTGAATAACATATATATATAACCTTACTTGTGAGACTTGGTTCTCATAAGGAAGGTTTAAGAATAACAATGTAGCAATAAAATTGGTTATCACAAAAGAATACAATAATGTAAATTAGTCATTAGATTTAGGCACAATAAACATATCAATATGATAGGTGATTAATTTAATATGAATATAATGAATAAATAATCAAATTGGGGAATATTAAACACAAGTTTCAAGGTTGTAAGATATCAATGAATCAATGTAGCAAATTTTAATGAATCAGTGTTTTAATAGTCGTTAGCAATAACTACTGATAAATCTGGCAAAGGCTACAGTCCGATAGCATGCTTGTTAATAAAATCATATGATTGATTATATTGCATGGCCAGTACCTTACCCCTCTCCTAGCTTGGGATGGCAATGTAATCTTGTGCACAAGTCCGATGATATTATATATACTCCATCGGATGAGTAGTTCCATTATTGCTAACATTTGAATTTCATATACAATGAATACTATTTAATAATTGAATTCAAGGGTTTATTCAACAGTACTATCATAAACAAGAAGTTTCAATATCCAAAACAAATAATTTGGCACTCATTTAGGAGCAACAATGAACAAGGTACAACTAGGATTCATTGTCCATCAATAAGCAATATGGTAGTATTTACAACAAATTAATTTGAGTTCAAACACAAGTAAGAGAATATATATATATATATATATTACTCACCTCCAAAATACAAAATATAGAAGTGACTTCTTCTCCGAGAAAAGACAAAATCGATGATCTGATTCCTCACTCTTCTTTTCCTTTTCTTTCCTTCTTGAAGCTATAACACATATATTTTATCACTAAACCAACATTCAATTACACAATTCTAAAGTTAATTTTATAAAAACCCTTTGATTCTTAACTTTTATTTTAGGGCTTCCATGCTTCTTTTATTCATATCTTAAGTTTTATCTGTCCAATTGATCAATTCTTTTTCTTACTTAAATTAGATATTTGAAGTTCTAACATATCTAAAAATCAGATTTTTCTAAGCTCTATATAATGTATAGTGAAATTTTGAAGACGGACTTGAAATCTGTAATCCACTCTGCAACTTCTATTCAGACACCCCTCACTATTTTGCTTATAACTCACTTTTTAGATATCCAATTTCTGTTCTGTTTTTGGGAGATTTTAGCTAAGACACAGGAAAATATTTTTCATTTTTTAGTTTCCCTTGAATCAAACCTTAAAATTCTTGAAATTACAAAATTAAGTAGTGTCTTTCAACACAAATCCTAACCCGAGTCAGCCTTACTCAGTGATCTATATCTCTCAACACAGTAAGAATTTGATAAAACTTCCTTAAAAAAAATAATTTAGACATGATATACAACTTTCATGTTTTAAGAAACTTAAAATTCTAACTCAAAGGGTATAAAAACACAGCCCTAAGATTCTATCAAGTAACAGAAAATTCAGAATTTTTTAAGGATTAGCTTCTAATTTAACTTCTTTTCACCAATTAAACCTCTAAATTATTAATTAAACTCATTAAATTGAATTATGAAGCTGGATAAGAATATTACCTCTTGAAACCTTGAACAAATTTTTCCTTAAATCTCCAATAATCTTAAAAAAGAGGAGCTTTGAAGTTGAAGGTATGAAAATTGTGGAAGATGGAGAGGTGATTTGAATAAATATTTGAACAAAATTTTGATAAATTTTTATGGTGAAATTTTGTCCAAGAGAAGAGGAAGAAGAAGAAGATAATAATTTCCTCTAATTAGGTTTATTTATAATACTTAATAACTAATTAGATTTTCTAGGAAAAGAAAATTTTAAGAAAAAAGAAAAGGAAATTAATTTAGATTTGATTGTGTCTAAGTTAATTTGGATAAAATTAAGCAAATTAATTTTTTTTTAGTAGAAAAGGCTCCACTTGGTTGACACTTTGCTCTATTTTTTTATTTATTTGTTTATTTATTGATTTATTTTTTATTATCATTTCTCCAAAATTATAAAATTATCATTTTCTTCTTCTTATTCTTCTATCTCTTTTACTTCTCTACTAAAATATTTATATTTTATTAATTTCACTCAATTCTATTTTTAATTTATCCATTATTCATCCGATTTTAGGTGTGCAAAGAAAAATTAGACAAAAGAACGTTTTAGAATTTATTAAAAATCGAACACCGAAGAGTGTTCAAACTTAGGTTTTTTTTTTTTAAAATCTTTTAATTGATTTAACTAATTAATACTCTTTCTAATTCCATTTAATCCTCTAATTATTTTTTTTCATGCTACTAATCTACCCTAATCTACCCAACTTAGGTTGACATTAATTAATTCTAAGCTATATATATTCTAGAATTTATAAAAATTCACTTACCAATGCTCGCTTTTTGTAACTGGGTTTTAATCGTTTTAAATTTTTAATTAAGGTTATTACAGTAAAACACTGTCAAAGCTATAGATGGGGACATAGATCTTAACAACCAAGCAACGAGTAGATTATTGCACCTGGCCTACGGAAGAAAGAGATAGCACTCTCTGGTGCTGGTTTGGTAATTGTACCATTAAGAAACCCTTGCTTATTCCTTATGGAGACTGCAAGAAGGAAGGACCTCTTCCAAAAAGCAAAATGTGTAGATGTAAGCTCTAGAGTCACTATCACAGAGTTGTGATTTTCAGAGTGATGAAGATAATACACTGAAGATTGATTATTACAGGGATTTAGATCATCATTTGCCATGACAGACTAAAGAACAGACGTTTCTAAGATAAAGTTTCTGATACAAAAACAAGATACTTCTCAAAAGAATAAGAAAGACTATCAAAAAACAAGAGGAAATTAGATTAAAGAAAAAAATTGATCAGATAAAAGGAAAATCTATCAAATAAAAGAGAAAACCATATTAAAAAAATCTAGATCTTGAGAACTCTGATACCATGAAATGAAAAAATGCTCTACTATTATTCTCTGTGTAAAGAGACTTTATATACAGCAGTTGCAAGCTTGAACAGTAAGCAAAATGACCGCTAAGCTATAATAGATTCTATAACTACTCAGCTAACAAACTAACTACAACCTAACTAATTGAACAGGTTTACAAATAAATATGTAACAAACTTAAACTAATAAAGCTCAGACTTTAGCAAGCTTGACAGATTAGTGAATTAATTTAGTGAGCTTCATTTAACCAGACTAGCGGGCACAACTTCCTTCTCAAGTTCCTTTTGATTTGTCTTCAACATTTCACATAACTCTCAACAATTAATAACATCTCATGGAGGAATCGGTTTAGAAATGTCTTGATTGGTTATAGTCTAATGGGTTATCTTGATGGCCCATTACCAATGCCTCCATCTCACATAACAAATGAAAAATGAGACTATTGCCAATCCTGCTTTTGTGACTTGGAATCAACAGGATCATCTCCTACTTCACACAATTATTGGTTCAACCTCAGAAACAGTTATGCCCCTTCTAGCCTCGACCACGGCCTCAGCTGAAGCATGAGAGAAAGCCACCACTTTGTTCGCCAATAAGTCAAGATCACGCATCATGATGCTCAAGGAAAAGCTTACTACCTGCTCAAAAGATAATCAGAATGTAACTGATTTTTTGAATCACATCAGGTGTACCTCGGATAAATATAGCTCTCAATGGAGCACCTGTTGACAATAATGATCTGGTAATAAATATAGCTCTCAATGGAGCACCTGTTGACAATGATGATCTGGTAATTTATGTGCTTAATGGCCTGAATGAAGACTTTAGAGACATAAGATCTGCCATTAAAGCAAGGGAGGTACCTATTTCCTTTGAAAGAATTGAGAGATAAATTAATTGATCATGAGAACTATAGATGTTTCTGATTAAATTTGGTCAGTTTAAAGTAAAAAATTTCAACTAAACCAATGAAGTCAATTAAATCAAGTAATATTAAAAAAAAATATTCAAATAAAAACTATTTATATTTAATTTTGATAGTTTTTTTGGTCAGTTTAATAAAAATAATAAATAAATAAAATAAAAATTTAAAGAGATTATAGAAATTTAATAAACATTAAAAATAAAATCATATTTTGAAAAATTGAAAAATTATTAGAGTATTTTAAAAAATATCCTCCAATTATCTAGAAGAATGACCAGGGTAATTGATGCATTACCCCACTTAAAAATATATAATTTTAGCTTTCAAAAATAAAAGTATAACTCTTAACCTCTCTAATTAATGCTATTAATTTTTTAAAATAAATATCAACTCTTCAACTCTCCATAATACTTATTTTAACAATATTATTAATTTGGATGACCTTTAATATATACGTCCGATATGAAAAATAAAAATTTAAGAATATATATATATATATATATATATATATATATATATATATATATAAAGACTAGCATGATATTAATAAAATTTTAATAGTCTATTTTAAAAAAATATTTTGAGAGTATTGGAGTACATATCTAAAAAAATAATATAATTTTATTATATTATCGATTCGGTTCGATTTAATTGAATTTTTATTTTCTTATTTTAATAATATTATTAATTTGCATGACCAATTTAATATATATGATTGATATGAAAAATAAAAGTTAGAGAATATAAAAAATAAAGACTAGTATGATATTAATAAAATTTTAATAGCCTACTTTAAAAAACATTTTAAGAATATTGGAGTACATATCTAAAAATAACATAATTTTATTATATTATCGGTATGATTCAATTTAATTGAATTTTTATTTTCTTAAACTAAATCCAAACTAAAAAATCGGTTTATAAAAAATTTTAAAATCATAACTAATCGTATAATAATATAAATCATTATTTTTTATTTGGATTGAATTGATCCATTTCATTAGATCGATTTGATTAATTTTTGTGCAACCCTAATCGATAACTATACCCTAATTGAGAACTATCTCTAAGATAAACAACCAAATCCTAATGAAATACTGACAGCTCACTATGCCAAAAGAACCAATTTTCAGGACCCAGAATGAATAGTATTCAACATTCTAATCTGTTTTCAAACCAGAATTCTGTACCACCGAAGTTCAATAATTACAGCAAGAGAAATGAAGTGGATGTCAACTCTGTCAATACCCTAGGCACACTGCCCAGAACTTCTAGGGACAAGAATATCCTTTTTGGTCAGCCTTGTGCCAATTTTGCAAGTTTTAATCCACATGGGACTCAATCTTGGCTTGTTGATTCGGAAGCATCGCACCACATGACACCACATTTATCAAATTTTTTCGAGACAACTCCATATGGAGGCATTGATGGAATCCGAAAAGATGATGGTAAGACTCTACCAATATCAAAACCAGGTTTTGATCAAACTCACTCAATTCGAACAAGATGTTCCTAACTTATCCAAAAATCTTATTTCTGTTAGCCAGCTTTGTAGATATAATGATGTTTCCATTGAATTTTTTGGTGATTATTTTTTTGTATGGACAAACACAAAGGGTGGGTCCTTCTTCAAGGCTAGAATGACAAAGACACCTATAAAATTTATGACGAACCAGCATCATACCGAACCACACCTTCATATCACCATCAACCAACAACCTATTTGTCCCGATCCATCTCTCCAATAATGTTGGCGTCAACAACTTGACCATCCCTCCACACCTGTTATGTGTCAAGTATTATCTAATCCCAGTTCCTTTTCCTTGTTTAATCTCGGTCATTGTAATTTGTGTTTAAGTAATAAAAGTCACCAATTGCCTTTCAATGTTACTAGTTTACATAGCTGTTCTCTTCTTGAGCTTTTATATTCGATGTTTGGGGACCTGCACCCATAACTTCTTGTGATGGTTTTTGATTTTATGTGATCTTTATTGATCATTATACTAAATATATTTAGTTCTATTCCACGAAAAATAAATCAGAAGTTTTTTCCATTTTTGCCAAGTTTAAATCTCTTGTGGAAAAACTATGTTGATCATAAAATAAAAATACTATATTCTAATGGAGGCGGGGCGTATTCCAAACTAAAAAAATTTTGACCTCTTAAGGGATTAGCCATCTTCAAACACCACCCTATACATCAAAACATAATGGGACATTCGAAAGAAGACAGACAAATTATTGGAAAGGGTTTGATTCTTCTTCACCAAGCATCCATGCCTTTGTCATTTTGGCCCCAAACCTTTGCAACTTCGGTCTATTTAACAAATATATTACCCACCAAGATCATAGCCAGCAAGTCACCTTTTTGAAACTCTCTTTAAAGAGCAACCTTGTAATATCTAGAAATTTATTGTTTGGGAGGGCCAATTGCAAAATATTAAAATCAAATACCAATGCCCAAGCCAATTTAGATATATAATAATTTGTTATATATAATAAATATTTTCCAAACCTAAACTCAAATTATAAATAGATTATTAAAATTAAAGATAATGAAAAATTATTTGGATAAAGAAAGAAATTTAATATTATAGAATATCCAAACATCAACGCTCAAGCCAATTTTGAAGAAATCACCAAGTTTTAAAAATGAATCTTGAAGAAAATGTATAGACTGTTCCTTTGAAAATAAAGAGACGGACACTAATGCTACGAGATAAAAATTTGAAAAGGTTCTTTTACATTTTCTAATTTTCTAATTTTTTTTATTTCCAAATAAAAAATTGAAAACTGAAAAATTAGTTCATTTGTATAATTTTACTCTCCTACATTTTCATCTACCTTTACTATAATTATCTTATTATACTATTTATAAATAATTATAATTAAATAATATATTTATTTTTTTAAATATATATGAGTAATTTCATAATTTAATCACTCAACAAAAATTATTTTTAATCTAAGGATATATTTCAAAGTTTAAAAAAATACCATGAAAATAGTATATAAAACTATTTAGTATAAGATTTTAAAAAATTAGCATGATAATAAATAAGTTATGAATTAAAATAATTAAAACATTAAGAATAGCATCTTGTTAAGATTGATTATAACTTTTTATTTGAAAAAATTTAGTCAATATAATTAATATTTTAATTTGAAAATTATTCTTTTAATATTTATTTTATTAATAAAAGGAAATTTAGTTAAAACTTAAAAGTAAAACTACAGAAAATTAATAAAAATTTAAAAAGAAAGAGATAGTTGATTGGTTGAAAACCAACAAAATTGCATGACCAAATTATGAGTAATCACAAATAAATGTCCATAGTTGCTATAAATATATAAAAACATATAAAATGAATGAATGAATAATAATAATAATAATAATAAAATAGAGAGGATGTCATTCACGCCATAGAGTGAAAATCTGTCAGATTTTCTTTTTTAACATATATATATATATATATATATATATTGTTAATTACTCTAAGATTTATATATTTTTAAATGATCCTTACATTTTCAAAAATATATTATTTTTTTTTCGTTTTGTTTTCGTTAAAAAATGAGATCTTTCCATTCACGCTCACTCTTTTTTGGTTGTCTAAATATTGTAAAAATGTTATGAAAAATAAATAAAATAAAATAAGAACAAGAATGTAAAAGAGGGAGATTTATATTATATTATTAGTGTGTATTACAAAGTAATTTGAACTCCTATTTATAGGGTTCATCTTCACCATAGGTTACAATATATATAAATCCATCATAAATTATAACGTAAATGGTGTAATAGAATTAAACTTAAATACAAAAACTTATGAGTAGTGGGATAGATGAATGAACATCCATATTTATCAATATATTTGTAACACTCCCCCTTGGATATCCATCTTTACAAAGAATATGTCTCATTAAAATCTTACTAGTAAAAACCCAGTGGAAAAAAAAAAAAAAAACTAATGAAAGAAAAATAGTACAATATTCCTGTATTGCAAATGATATACTGCCTCATTAAAACCTTACCAGGAAAACCCAATGAGACAAAATCTTTGGTTAAGGGAAAAAAAAGTATAGTATTAAACTCCTCCTATTTGCAATATTACTAAAAATCTTTAAGGCGTCACATTTCAATATTGTTAACTAATTTGTTGAATGTTGTACTAGGTAATATCTTAGTGAATAAATCTGTTAGATTATCACTTGAACGAATTTATTGAACACCAATTTCACTATTCTTTTGTAATATATTAGTGCGCCTGTTGTATAATATATGGTACTTCAGGACCAAAAAAATTATTCATTATCACATTAAGTGAAAAGAGTTATTATTCACATTAAGTGATCGAATAACCATTGAATTATTCAATGAATGTGCTTTGTATATAAAATTATAAAAGAACCTTTTGTGTATAAGTTAACTGATAAATAAAAATTTCTGTCCAAATATTCAATTTGTAAACTGAGATAAAATTTTATTTTTACAAGATTTTTCATCTCAAATTCCTTTTTCAAACAATATGTCACTTTTGAAAATTTTTCAAGAATTCCAATAATATTTAAATCATCAATATATATAATAATTATGGCAAATCTATATACAAATTTATCTATAGTATTGCTTTTATATTCTACTTTAAACAAGTATTCATTAAAGCGATTTTACTATATGAGCCCAAATTATTTTAATCCATACAAAGATCTCTGTAATTTAATTGAATAAATTTCTCAAGAATTTAAATTATATTTTTCTAGTATTTTAAATCTTTCAGAGATTTTCATATCATTATCAATTGAGTCATATAGGTAAGTTGCGACTACATTCATTAGGTGCATATCAAGTCTTTTATACATTGCTATACTAATAAAATATTAAAATATTATTGCATCCATCACAGAATAGTATTTCTTCATAATTAATTACAGATTTTTGTGAAAAACCCTTATGCAACAAGTCTTGTTTTGTATTTTATAATTTTATTTTTCTCATTTCTTTTTCGTACAAAAATATATTTGTATCTAATAGTTTCATATCTTCTAGTATTTGGACTACTGGTCCGAAAATCTTACGCTTTTCAAGATAATCAAATTCTGCTTGTATTGCATCTTTCCATTTTAGCCAATCAATTCTATTTATTGAATAGATTGTGGTTCAATATCATCATTTTCATTCATAAAAATATGTTACACTATGCAAAATAGTAGCCAACAACTATTTCATTTCGATTTTATTTTTTTGATAACTAATATAATATCTCTTCATTTTTACTAATTACAGGTACCTGTACTTCTTCAGGAAGTATATATATATATTAGAATTTGCATTTTCAATAAAATTATCTTTATTATTTATTTCTTGTCTTTTTTGAGGATTTTTATCTTTATAATCAATAGTCTTTCACGCTTGAAGCATGCTTGAGATTCATTAATATATTGTTCTTCTAGGACGACAATACAAATTAAAACATTAACAGCTGTTATATGAGATTTTGTTACTCATTTTAAATTAGCAAGTGCACCTGACAATTGATTTGCTAATTTTTGCAGATGAATTAATTTATGAACTTCTTGTTCATATTGTTTTGTATTTCTCAATTTTTATTATCTCCCCCTGATACTGAGAGTATTACTTCAACAACTTTCATATTATTGTATTTCTCAACTTTTTATTATCTCCTTCTAATGCTAAGAATATTATTTCATCAAATGACAATTTGCAAATCGAACAGTAAATATATCACCATTAATGACTCCAAATATTTAATTATTGAGGAAGATTTATATCCAACTTATATTTATAACCTCTTTTGAAAACTCATCTTAGTGCGTTGTGGTGGAATAATTAGGATAAATACTGCACATTCAAAAATTCTTAGATAAGAAATATCTGGCTTTTGACCAAAAACTAATTAATTGATTTGAAGAATCTTCTAATTCTTCAATGGATTCCCATATGAATTTTTAATTTTTTTTTCATTATTTTTAAATCAAGATGACCTAACTTGTCATGCTGAATAATAAAAATATTTGGATATGTAAACTTCTGGTTTACTATAAGATTCTTTTCAATTCTACTAATTTTTGTATAATACAAATCAGAGAAAATAACAAAAAAAATTTCAGTATATTTTTCTACCCGAAATATTATTTGTAATATAAAAATATTTTTTATTCATCTTATTTACTGTCTCAATATGATATCCATTACTATGAATATCTTTAAAACTTAACACATTTCGATATTGCTACTGCATGAGCATATTCGATATATGTAAAATATTAACATATCATTATTTGTAAATATTCTTCACACATTAAGAGTAAATTCTAACAAAAAAATAACATATTTAAAATAAAAGAATAACTTTATAATATCAAAATAAATGAATTCACTATCATTATCAATACATGATTAAATTAAAAAAAAAAATTATAATAATTTTTTTAATTTTTTTCATTTATACTTTTATAAAATCACAAATATAAACCATTTCTTTTATTTCAAATTATATTTTAATAAGTATAAAATATTATAATCCATACAAAAATAAATATCAAAATTAGAGTAGAAATTTTTTATATTAGATGTAGATTGAAAAATAAAATGATAATGCGTAAAAATATAATTTACTTATTTAAATACCTAAATTAGAATATTATCAAGAGAAAAAATTTCAAAT
>CANXYC010467562.1:0-12264 GCA_948193065.1 Aleurites moluccanus
ATAAGCAAATTTTTCATCTATAAAACTTTGATAAATTCCAAGTCATTATTCGCATTATCAACATTAATCTATATTCATTAGGTTATTACCAACATATATATATATAACTAGTAATCATCATTTGTTTATCATTTAACATTATTTACATAACCAACTATTACTTAATTCTTTACAAACCATGGAGCATCTAAGATCTAAAACTCAAAAAAAATAAAATGGAGACTATACTTAGATATGTTTGGTTCACAGCAGAAGAAAGGTGGAAGCTGGAACTTCACTAATCTATCGATCGCCTAAAAAAAATTAAACCACTAAAGGGTAAGATAACTCTCAGTGAGTAATATATATATGTCACTTCACTTGTGAGGCTAGATTTAGAAAAATAGCTTACAAGGGAAGTGATAAGCTCAGCAAATAAAAGTTACAGAATAAATAAAAAATAAAGATAATCAAACATATTAGTCATTGAAAATGTATAGCAACAAAGTAATGAAACAATGGTCAATGATACAATCAATATTCCAAATATTTTCAATTGATAAAAAGGAATAGTAATGAATGGTTTGTAATAATGACAAATTTTTAATCTGTATATAGAAGCAGAGGCTACAGTTGGTAGCATGTTTATTACTCATACAGCTGATCAAACTGTATGGCTGAGAACACCCCTCCCAGCTAGGGTCTTATGTATAATCTCATTGCGCACAACGCCGATTCAATTGTTATCCTACTCTATGAGGTGAGTAGGTCTGTCATTAGTATATTAGGCTTGGATCCAATTCAAGGTTCATAATTGACATTGAAAATAAGTTTCATAGTCAATCATTTTCAATGTTACAATAAGCATTCATCCAATAAATAGAGTTTCAAATATTCAAGGATTCATAACAATGAAACATTAACAAATTTCATTTGGATTCAAATTTAAGTAAAATGATATATATACATACTCACCTTTACAATTCTAGCTCCAAAACTTAACCTTCCACTATAACACAAGCAAAAGGAATGATCCAATGACTATTCTTCTTTATCTTTGTCTTTTGAAGTTATAAGAGCAATTAGATAGTTTTAATACTCAGTTCATTTTAATTTCATATAATGTAAATCAAATTGTAACTATCCCTTTCAATTTTTTATAATTTAGTTTTTGACAGCCTTACTTTTGTTAATATCTCTAGATACACTCATCAAATTACTTCAATTCTTTTTGATAATTAAACTATACATATGAATGATTAACATACTAAAAATTCAAATTTCTCTAGGTACTACACAAATTATAGTGAATTTTCTAATTCTATTATTCATCTTGAAATCTGTCCTGCATTTCAACATGTAGATGTCTAAATGATGTTATATTTTCACTGAAATTTAGCTCAGACTTGATGAAACATCTTTTATGTTTTTATTTTTCTCTGATTTTGAATTTAAGGTACTCAAAAATTCAAAATACAATAGAGTTTCTCAGTCAAAATCTTAATCCAAGTCAGTCTTATTCAATATCCTATATCTCTCAACACAGTACGAATTGGATAAAATTTCCTTAAATACATATAATCTACACATGTATATCTACAACTTTTTATGTTTTGTGAATTTCCAAATTCCCATTTTAAAGATACCAAAATCCAGTCTCAAAATTCTGTCCAAACACAAAAATTTCAAAATTTTCAAGGATTTGCTTCTAATCTTACTTTCTTTCTCCAATTGAACCTCTAAACTACCATTAAAACTCATTAACTCAAATAATAGAGCTAGTTTAAGATTTTACCTCTTGAAACCTTGAGATAATTTTTTCCAATTATCAACAAATTTTATACTAATTTGATGAGGAAGAAAGCTTATAGATAGAAAAGTTTGAAGTTGAGATAGGTTATAGATAGAAAAAGTTTGAAGTTGAGATGGTGGAAAGGTGATTTAAGTGAGTGAAGTTTAAGTAAAATTTTTAAGAAGATAAGAATGAAAATTGTGGCTAAGAGAGAAGAGGATGAAGAAGATGATAATTGTTTTTTTAATTATAATTATTTATAGAATAATATGACCAATTATAGATTTAGAAAAATAAAAATCAAGAAAAAAGGAAAGAAAAATGTATATGACCTAGTTTATTTCTAGGTTAATTTAAGAGAAATAAATCAAATTATTTTTTGTGGAGAAAAGCTCCACTTGGCCGGCCACATGCCTATTTAACTTTTTTATTATTTATTGATTATATTACTTTTTTGACCTATACTTTACAAAAATTATAAAATTATTATTTTTCCTCTTTTTATTCTACTATTCACTATTTAAATATTTAGATTTTACCAATTTCACTCAATTTTATTTTTAACTCACTCATTATTTATCTAATTTTAGGTGTGTGAAGAAAAATTGAATAAAAGACTGCTACTAAATTTACTAAAAATCGAACACCGAAGGGTGTCCAATCTTATTTTTTAAAAAAATTTTTCTTTTTAAATCTTTTAACTGATTTAATTCATAAATACTCTTTTCAACTTATTTTAATCCCCTAATTATTTTTCTCACGATACTAAGCTCTCCAATTTAGGTATTCCATAATCATTTCTAACTAATACATTTATTAAATTTTATAAAAATTTAACTACCGATACTCGTTTTGTAAAACTATTCTTAATATTTTTAAAATTTAATTAGAGTTATTCTAGATATGTAATATTTTTAATAAATTAAATTAAATTATATATTATGTGAATTTATGATGGTATTAAAGATAGTATTAATAAGATGTTATTAAATTATCTTCTATGTTAAAAATAGTATTATTATATAGTAGTTAACAAATTATGCTATATAAATTATTGTCGTTTTTTATATACTTTGCTTATAAATAATAATTATATTTTTTTTATCACTATCAATTTATTTATCATAATTTATATATCATTTTATATCATTTAAATATTTATCCGCATCATCACATGAAAAAAATTAACGAGTTAATATTATAGAGTCATAAAAAACAGTATAATGAATTATAAAAATAAAAAATAAAAAGAAATAAAAAAAGGTAGTCTATTCATAAATAAGATAAACTCAACGACTATAAAGAAAGGGTCTCATCAATCACTCATTAGGTCTTGAATAAAATGAAAAGAGGAGACATTTTGAGTAGTAAAACTACAAAATATAGACGTTGGAAGTTGACAAGGAGAGGCCTCTTGGAATTGTGGAGAGGCCTTTTGCTTTCATTGTTTTTGGCTCCGTCAAACAATTCTCCACCGTTGCTTTCTTTCGTTTTTCTTTTTTCCAACTGGTCCAAGATGGCCCTCTAAGTGGACCCCTTTTGCACCCACTTTTTCCTCATTTGTCTGATGCATTATGGACCCACTTGGTCGTTGTGGGTCTACTAACCGCCCAAAATAAACGGACCTTGATTGCCTTTATTTTAAATGATAAAAAAAAAAAAAAACCTCTTTACTATTAGCTTTACTTAAATAAAATTGCGCATTAAAATATAGAATAATATTTTATATATATATATAATTTAGAAAATAAATTTATTTTTATTTTTATTTTCATAATAAAAATAAATTAAATTAAAATTATCGGAAATTAAAATATATATATATACACCCCAAATTAATAGTCATACTCTTTTTTTTCCCATTCTCTAATTTATCAAATAAAGCAAGTAAAGTAAATAAATAAAGATCAGTCCTTAATAGGGTGAGATTTTTTTTTTTTTTTAAATATTTATTTTTCACCTTTCTATTCTCTTTTTATCAACACTTTTCCGCTCAGCTGACCAAGTTGAAGTATAAAAAAGTAAAAGTTAAATGAGCAGTCCACGAGAAACTTCAAAGAAACTTGGTTTAATATTATCCTCAAACATTTTTTAGGTTGATAAAGGAAAATAAAAGAGGTACAACGAAGGCAGAGAATCCAACTCCTCACTTCCTGTAATACGAGACAACTACTAAACTAGGAGTTCAGTAACTTATATATACAAAGTATTAATATTTATTTTTTACATTTTTATTAAAAAATTATCATTTTCGAATAGTTAATTATACTTGCAGTGTTAGCTTGATTAGTTATTATTAGCAATTATTTTTATGTTTCTTCATATTCATTAGTTATTATTATGTTATTATATAAATTAGCTATATAACACTCTTAAATTTTATAATAATTATACTTTTAGTCTCTCAAATTTTAAAATTAGTGATTTTAATTTTTAAATTTAATTTAATAAAAACTAAATTATAAACATTCAAAAAATTAATTGTATTATATAAACTAAAACCTGAGAACTATCACACGTTCTCCTCTTTTAGGAGCTCATTATTGGATTTATTTTGAATTAATTATTATTTTTCATGTAAAATAATTTAATATATTAAATTTTTTTAATTTTTTAAAAATATATTAACTCCCTTTTAACAAATGTCCCATTATATTAGTAGATCATTTCGTCTAATTTTACTATTAATCAGTCCTAACATAATTAATAAGGACTGTAAAAAAATAAAAATATATTTATTTTTTATTTTTAATTAATAATATTTTTTTAAAAATATTTTTTAGAGTTAAAAAATTTATTTTCATATTTATTTTCAAATTTAAAATAAAAAATAAATAAAAATATTTTTTATTTTTTATTTTAAAAAATATTTTAAGAAGAAATTAATTTTTTTTTAAATTCTTAATGCAAATAAAAAATTTATTTTCATATTTTTAAAAAAATTATTTTTTATATGTTATTTTTTATTTTCAAATTTTTTATTTTTTAAAAAATAAAATTAAAAATATTTTTATTTATTTTATTTTTAAAGCTGTTAAAAAATATTTTTAATAAAAAAAATTAAAATAAAAAATAATATAATTAATTAAAAATAAAAAGTAAATATATTTTTTTTATTCTTATTAATGATTTTAAAATTATTTAACAGTAAAATTAAATAAAAAAAATTTAATAATATATTATAATATTTATTAGAGTAAAATTAATATATTTTTAGAAAATTAAAAAAAATAATATATTAAATTATTTTATATTGAAAATCGTAATTAACACTTTATTTTTAATAATAGTGGGTGGCGTCATTTCTAGTTAATCACAGACTCACAGCAAGTACTTGCAGCGCTGTCCCGTTTTGTTAATGAAGACATCTGATCTGGAAAATGGGCGGTGAGGATTTACTTTACGCTTCCAAGAAGATCACAAGGACAATGACGTCATGGAGAGCGATGTCGACGCGCCGTATTATATCGACCTGTCAATAAAGAAGTGGAATGTGGACCCCACTCACCCCCGATCATAGCGGGAGAAAAAAATTAAAAATAGTACAAAAAAAGTGGTACACGTAGACGTAGGTGACATGGTGTTGTCATTTCGAGAAGATTAGTTCCGGCCTTGCACTGTGGATGCCACGTCATTCACTCATGCACAAGACAAACAAAGGGTACAAGCTCTTAAATTTGTTTCTATTTTTTATTTTTTATTTTTAATAAGTGAATGAAAGATTTAATTTTAAATTTATTATTTAAAAAAATATATATTTATTATTAGATTATATTTTAAAATATAAATTTATTTTATATATTAAATTTTATGAAATATTAATTTAAATTTAATTCAATGTAAATAAATGTTTCACAATAATATTTAATTTAATATATTTACATAAAATATATGGACTAAATATAATAATAACAGAAGGTAAAATATTCATATCATAGATTTTTATTTTGTATAATTATCATGAAAATATAAAATCTTAGATATTTAATATAATTTTACTAAAAAATACTATTTAAAAGGCAATATTATGATTTAATTTGGAATTCTCAAATTATATATTCCCTAAATCCAAACTCACTTAAAATTCAATTAAATGTATTTTCTCAAAACACATAAAACTATCGTTTTAAAAAAAAAAATACATAAACTATCAATAATAAATCTAAATATCATTTTTTGATAATTTTAATATTAAAATGAAATATATATATATAATAAGTTTATTATTTATGAACTAATTAAAAATAATAAAAAATATGATATATTGATTTGTATAAATTTTAATAATGAAATGAAAAAATTGATTAGATAATTTTATATAAAATTAAAAATTAATGAGCCGACTTTATATAAAATTAATTTTTAAAAGAGTTACTTGGTATATTATAAAAAAAAAAAAATTAAAACAATATATAATATATATTCAACTCAATTTTTTTAAAAATAAATTCATTTTCTATCTAAACTTCTACAAAGTTGAATATATTGATTAAATTTCAAAATTTTTTTTTTTTTTTCGAAATAGCACAGCTTATACCATAACATTAAAATTGAAAATGCAAACTGTTTATATCGTTAACAACTAAAAACTCAATATGAGGACCCACTTCCTCAAAAATGACATGCTCCTTTTCGAGAGAAATAGCCCAAGAAACTAAAAAATGGGCAACCTTATTATAAACTCTAGGAACATATTGAAATTTATTTGTACGAAATAAAGAAAAATAATCTCTAATATCATCAAGAATCAAAGAATAAAGAATTAAGCATGGGGTACTCGATTGTAAGGCCTGAATCACTGCAAGGGCATCAAACTCAACAATAACAAAATGAAAATCATTGTCTAGGGCCATATTAATGCTATAAGAAACAGCCATAGTTTCAGCTAACTCAATCTCCCAACAATCTTCAAGAACCTGCAGATAACAAAACAAGACCTCACTCATCATGAATAACAACTCCAAGACCAATTCTGTGCCGCTGAGTATTGACCGAAACATCAAAATTAATTTTACATATATCAGGAGTAGGCGGTAACCAAACTTGAGAGTCAGCTTGTCTCGATAAATGAGGCTGAACATGAGCAGATTTATATTCCTCATGAGCTAAACCCACCAAAGAAATCAAAGTTTTTTCTTTTTTATTTTTGTCCAGGCTGTTTTTCTAGTTATTTAGGAAACAGTTAAAAAAAAATTCATGTAATTTGAGCGTTTTACCATTAAAAATTCTGTGAAATTTTTTCACTAAAAGAGAATCTGTATTAACACCGTTAAATGACATTGACGTGGCAAATCCATATATTTTAATATTAATATATTTAATTTTTATGGAGTCCACCAAATTTAAAATTTAAAGTAAATAAAAAATAAGAAAAACAAAGACGGATAAGTGAAAAAAAATACCTCAAATTATATTTTTTTATTGGGATAATAATAATAATAAGTGAAAAATTAAAAAGAAAAAGAAAATTGGACAAGTGATATATAATTTTTATATAATCTTGCGATCTCGATGAAGTAAATTTATTGATAATAGCATGTATTTGAGAATTGAAGAAGGCCCCAACTCCTAATATAATTGAAGAAGAGACTACTGAAATTGAAGTTGCGGATGAAATTAGCAATTTTTAATTGAAGTTGCAGATGAAATTGATAATTTTTAAGAAGTTTATGCATCCCTTTGTTTGGCCTTCAATAACAACGCTTTTACGGACATAATAAGGAAATATTATCTAATGTTAAAGAATGGGATATGAATTTATTTATTTTTCCTATTTTATCAATAGAAGGATCATCAAGTTGTTCTCCAAAATAAGCCATAACACTTTGATAAATACCTTTTTATTTTGAAGGAGGTCTCTTCCATTGATTTATCTATGGTATGCTTTTGGTCCACATATGATCTTCCATTATGATGTCTAACAAAATCTATAGTAAAACTACTAGGGAAAAAAACCGAGATATTTTTCAAGAATATTTTGTCAATATCCGTCGGTAATCAATAAAAACATCGTTAGTAAATATATACTGATGGAAATGTTAGTCGGTTGGTAATTTACCAGCGAAAAATTGGTCAGCAAAGGGTTATATTTCATTGGTATATTTACCCATAAAATATTTCGTCCATAAATTTTCATTGGCAATCCGTTGGTAAATTAATCAGTATATTCTGATGGTAAATTAGTCAGTAGATTAATTGAATTATTTTTTTTATATATTATTTTCTTTCTATAATTGAGGATTATTGAATGAATCTTTGTGAAGTCTTCTTTTCACTGTCCGAAGACATTGATTGACCATCTTCCTCGTTGGACAAGAACAAATCTTGGTTTGTTTCCTCTCTTTGATGAAACGCTTCTCCTTGCTGTCCGAAGATATTAATTAATTCATTTTGCCAAGGGAAAATCTTGGTTTGTATTGCCTCTTTCTGACGAGACTATATTATAAAGTCTTTTCCTTGCCATCTGAGGACATTAATTAATACATTGTTCCATCTTCCTCGCTAGATGAGGATAAATCTTGGCTTATTTCCTCTCTCTGACAAGACTCTTTGTTTGGATTGTAAACCGCATAAATCCCATAACATTGTATCTGACCCTTAATTACACTTTTGAGTATATGAAAATTTTTTTGCTGGGATTTCTCACCATGTGTAACAATATGTTGTATTAATGGTGCATTTATTATCATGTTGACTGAGAATATGACAAACTAGTTTTGAAATTATCATAATTAATTCTTTAAAAATCGCTAAGTAATAACTACTTAGGGCGATTATTTAGAGATTTGGAGGCTATAAATATCTTCTCCTCTTTCCTTTCTACTTCATCATTTCACATTCGAGCTTCTAATATTCTGCACAAATATTAGCTCTCTATTTGAAGTCTTCTCTTTGTCCATGACTTTTGATGTGAAAAACGATTTTTGTCTCTTGAGCCATAAGAAAATTATTTATGTGAAATTGTTATGGATAATTTCTTTCTCACAAGATCATATATTTGTTGATGCAAAAATTACTCTTTAGGGTTTGTTTTCTTCAACTTCTATAAAGAAGGACCATGGACTATTTACAGTAAATTCTCCTATGCATATGAAGGTATCTTCTGGATCTTTTTGGTTTATATGCCTTAAGGATCTAAGGCATAAAGGATCTTGCTGATTAGTTGCCTCCATTGCAGGAGGGACATTTATTTCTCTTGTTCTTCATTATCTTGAGAAACATACATTTGAGGGTGATAGATCTAGTCGGGGCCTTTTGTCTTGAGCATTGAAGTCTGTTGGTTTGTTGATGTTTATTAACGTCTTGTAGATCATTCCTCAGAAGAATTAGCGCTGCTATGTTCATCAAGTTTCCTTCTCATATTAGGGAAAATAGTACTTGTAGATGAACAGTTTCCTTCTACGTCTTTGTCGATCCTTATGTTAGTGTAGGTGCTCTAAAGACAATAATTGTAACGATATTTTTAGAAATATATTAATAAAAATGCATTATTTATTAATCAGTACTTATTATTATTTAGAGTAATATTGTATAACTATTTAATAAAGTCCATGGTATAAAGTCCATGGAGGCATTCATGATGAGATCATGATAGTAAGATGCTTATCATGTGTAATTATATTTTAACCTAAATTTTCCTAGTCATAAAATCAATGAGAATGGACATTATTGATTCGGAAAGACTAGTACATGCGTATACTATTTGATTTGATCAAATTATTTGATCTCATAAAGATGCTGACATTAGGATATTTGAGTATAGCATGTGGATGCTTACTAGGAGTAGTGAGTACATCGGAGTGATCGCAGGTGATAATCATATGGAAATCTAAACAATGTTAATGATATATCTATGCATGGAAATGTGCAAATGTCCTTAGACTTGAGATGCTTAAGAGTGATATAGAGTGAAGATGCTATATTTTAATTCCATGCCTAGCTCTCCCAAAGGGTTTGCTTAAAGGGTGGGCATTGAGTATAGTTTGGCACACTCGTAAATATTTAAGTAGTCAACAAAGGATATCATAACTCATGTTAGAAGGAGGGTTTTACCTAAGGCCTCTTGTATGAGAATATTACTGGAAATCTTTGGCCAAAGTGGATAGTACTTAGAGATGGTCTCTAAGGAAATCATTTTAGTAATGATACTCGGATTACAAGGAACTACTGTTCGGGTTAAGTGTGGTGTAGCCAACTTAGTGGAGCTAACACAATGTCCATATATTAAACCAAACTTGGTAAAGGGGCTTGAAGGGACTAGTAATACAATATTGTCCATGTGTTAGGGTTTCTGCTTACCACTAGCAATTTCTGATTACTTAGGGTCATGATGTGTGGCAAGATACTGCTCATGATCTACTTAAGTTAGAGAGGTTCAATTGGAGAATTGATTATGAATTAAAGAAGTTTAATTTATATAATCCTTGTTGGACAAGGATTACCTTTTTTGGAAATTTCCTATTTTGGAAATAGGAATTCCAGTTAAGAATTTCCTAAATTAATTTAAGGAAATAATTAAGGACTTAAGTTGCCATTTAATTAGGGAACCTATTAGGTCACACGCATAGAAATGTTTCAAACAATAAGTGAAAGAGGAAATTAAATTATGATTAAATGAGATTTAATTCATATATTTAATTATGGAGTTTTTTGCAATAATTTAATATGATTAAATTAATTATCTAATTCAATTATTTATATATGATGTATTTAATTAAATTAGAACTATTGGATTGTGTTAATATTAGGATCAATCCAATAGTCTTAATTTAATTAAATACAATCCAATTTTCCCCAATCTAGGTCAAAGGAGTGTGTTTGGCCTTTCATTAATGGCATTATTGTCATTAGGCTTATTGTTTTAATCTAAGCCATTAGATTAAAACCTAATTAATTAAGGGCCATATAAATATGATGAGATCATAATTAAAAAATCCTAAGTCATAAATCACATCCCTTGGCCTAAAATATTGAGAGCAAAATCAATAAAGAATTCGGTCACCATTCCTTCTCCATCCAAACCGAAAATCCTAAGGCTTGCAACTAAGGATTTTTGGCATCTCTTTCCTAAAAGCTTGTTGTTTGATCTTTGCGTGGATTACTAGTCGGACTTTTCTCATCTTATGGGAAAGATAGTGATTTGCTACAACACTTTCTTAGTGATCAAGTGAAGAAAAGGTTTCCAAACACAAAGGTAAAAATCTTGATTTTTAATTAATCTTCAATTTTAATCAACATAGAGATCTTGGTTTGGGATTATTTTATTTTTCGCTATGCCTAACGGTCTAAATCCCAATATGTAGTATCATAGTCATGCTATGATTGATTAAAATTGATGGAAAATAATTTTGAAATCCTTAGTTCGGTTTGCTTGAAGTTGGCTCAAGTTAGGGTTTCAAAACCCTTAATGCTGATTTTGTTGCCTTTGGTTGGGATGGTTGGTTGAACTATTTGGTTCAGTAAATCTACTCCTTCAAGGCCAATTTTCCATGATACATGAGATCTATATTGGGTTGAATTGATTTGGTTTTGATTTGAGTGAATATGGATTGCCTTTGTGATGTTTTGGTTTGATTCAAATCTGAACAGTTTATGATATGAATCTGCCCCTGATTTTGAAACAGTTTATGACCTATTTTGTATCATCTAAAAATTCTGAAAAAAATATGATTATTTTCTATGATGTTTCATGTGATGAATGGCTTTTGTTTGATGCAATTCGGAGTTCTTTTGATATAGTTTCAAGCGAAATTACAAAAATTGTACAGTTCTGTTTTTGGTGAAAATATAGCAGCGTATTATTCCGAGTTTACTATTCCGAAAATTTTAATAAATATTGCTGGAGTTTGTATTATAATCCTCCTTAATGTTTCATTGATCCATAGGTTTTGACTTTGCTCAATTTGGAGTTTGTTTGAATGAGATTCGAGCAAAACATTCTAATCCTTACAAGTTAAGGATTACAAGTTCTAATGTGATTAGAATTACCTTTTCCTTATGGAATTAGATGTTGGGTTAATTAGTAAAATTAATATGATTAATTTATTAATGTACCATGGCTATTAAATGATGATTTAAGGACTGAAACTTCAGAATATATATTTTGCAAAATTATTTTTGTACGAAACTTATGAAATTGTTTTATTGGTTACGCATAAAAATAAGTTTTTGCAAAATCTTTTCAAATTGATTGAAAGGGATATTCTGAATTAAACCTAAAATTTATATGATAAATTTAAGGTGGTTTTAAATAGTTTTTATTATTATTAAAATACTAGACCCCATTAAAAATTTTAAAAGTTAAAAATTTTCGATTTAAGGTATCTAGTAAAATGACTACATAAGATGTTTAGCAATTTTATAAATTAATTCATAAAGATGATTTTATTTATTTATTTTAATAATTATAAATTCATTTAAATTAACTTCTGAATTTTTTAAAATAAATTTTGAATTTATTTAAAATCAATTCAATAAACCAAATCCAAACCGAA
>CANXYC010467603.1:0-10432 GCA_948193065.1 Aleurites moluccanus
GCATATTAAATAATATTTTTAATATATACACTATATATTATCATTCATATTCATTAATTTTTAAAAAATCAAATAAAACAAACTATATCATCAATTTAACAATAAATATTTTCATCAATTCAACAAAAAAAAAAAAAAAAACAATGCTAGTAAAATCTAATATACACCATTACTGCATCTGCTAATAAAAACAATGTTTGTTAAATTTAGAAATAATTGACCCATCATCTACCCCTCTTCTCGAAACCAAAGGATCTGATTGATTTGGTCAAAAAATGCCATAGAAGAAATGCGATGCAAGAAGAAGAAGAAGAGAAACCAGAAAAAAAAAAATGAAGAAGAAGAAGGAACTTACCTGCATGAGAAGCGAAGGCCAAAAAAATCAGCAGAGCAAAGCATCTTGCTGATTTTAGGGGATTGAATTAGGGATTTAAGAAAATTAAAGTATTTAGAAAATTGTTATTTCATATTATTTACACAATTGCCATTTGATCGTGTCCGACACGGTCAAATTCGAGTGTCGAAGTGGTCAACGTGTCGAAAATTATTGACCGCGTGTCGAGAGCGTGTCGAAAACGTATCGGTGTCGGACACCGACTCTCCCTTTTATTTAAGGTGTCCGTGCTTTCCAGGACTCCCCATATTGAAATCCAAATCCTGACAGAATTGACATAATAAATTACAGAAGAAGTTTGGATTAAAATCTAATAACTTGAAAGCTTAGTACCAAAATGTAATTTACCAATAGATTTTTGTATATATATCAACACTTAGAACACATTTTCATCTTCTTCTTTTTCTTCTTCTTTGGTCAAAACCTTCATCCCTTTTCTTCCTCCAAATTTCTTAAGGAAATTTCATAGTAAACTATCAAATTAACCTAGATCTTTCATTTGCCACCATTAATTTGTTTGGAAGAACAAAGGAATTCAAGGAAATTGGAAAGGAACATTTCGGTGGAAACATCCATTCAAGGTAAGGAGTTGTTTTGATTGATTTAATGGTTCATTTAGATGATTTAGGAGTTGAATTTGATGAGTTTTAGGTTAGATTGCATCAATTGATGCATTTTGATAGAAATGCCCAAATTGCCTAACCTAATTGAAGTTGTTTGTCTTAGTATGTCAATTAGTATTAGTTTATATTAATTGATGTGAGATTATGTTAATTGGAAGTCATTAGGTAACTAATTGATGGATTATTTGGTGTAGAATTCAAGAATTTGTCAAGTTGCATTATTTGCCTCCATTGAAGAATTGTGGTGGAAATCAATTTTCCAAAGCAATTGGAAGACTTAGGTGAGTTTTATATGCATCAAATAACATGCCTTATGCCTTAGATTAAACATTGGAAACCTATTGTAAAAATTGGATTTTGGTCGAACCTAATGTACCACGTATTGCCTTTAATTTTCCTTGATTTTTCTTTTGAATTCCTATGTCAATTTGATCCATTTTGTGTTGTTTAATCTTGTTTAATTGATACCTATTGTGTTGTTGCCAATGTTGTTTATTATTGATTCAAATGGGCAAGTCAAACTTGCACCTAAACCTAACCAATTGGCTTGCTAAATTGTGCCCGCCAAGTATTTGATTAAATGCCTAGTTATTTTTGCCTTAGCCTATTACTTTGTATTACATAGGCCTACCATTTAAATATCATCATCGCCAGTGATATTGGCATACCAATTGGCCTACCAATTTTCTTTGCCGAATCAACATTTATTCCATACCTTTTTTGTTTACCATACCCTTATCATTGATTATATACTGTATATTACAATGTCATTAATTCAAATGCCATTTGATTTGAAAGATATTGAGTTTAATGTCATTGATGATACCATTGTTGCATAATGATGTCTATTGATATGATATTCACTTGTATTGACCTGAATGTGGTTTGACAGAACTGCCGCTCCGACAGAATAGTAGATACATTATGTCGACAATGTGCACATTGATATTGATGCCCTAGATGGGAAGGGTTATTGGTCCCGGCCATAGGACCTGATCAGTCTTATGCTTACTTGATATGTGATCGACTGTGTGATTACACATAGTCTACGTGTTACATGGCCCTATATCTGTCTTACCATATGATTCCATGACTTTGATATGACCATTGATATTCCTATCGATTTCTGATTCTGTAAACCAACATGTTTGATATTGTTCCATTGTTCCTTTATCATGTACATATATCATTGTTCCATCCTATTTGACTTGTGATGCATATAGATTCACTGAGTATCTTATATACTCATCTTTTCTTTGTTTAACCATTTCAAGAGAGGAGTAGATTACAAAATCCCATCGTCTGTTATCTGAGGATTTCTGCTTGCTGTCATTTGATGTATATATTCTGAATTCTGTATTTTGATATTCTCCATGGGGTATGTATGGGATAGTTAGGATATGAAAATCATATGTATGTGACGATGTTATGAGATATGTGATGATCATATGGTATGATATATTGACTATTGCAGCCAATTGCACTAATATACAGTAAGAATTACAGAATAACAGAATGAATGGTAACTAAGTAAAATGAATAATTAATTGAGATTTATAGATTATGCATGTGATACTGGGTTCTACGGGTGTCGGTCGCCATTGACATCTCCCGCATCCTAGGATTGTCGCGATCCAAAAACGGATCGTGACAGAGGTGGTATTAGAGCTCTAAGTTATAAACAATGGAGTTCTAGGTTACAAATGAATAGTACCTGAATTACAGAGGAATAGTGACTAAGTACAGAATGGGGTAGAATTAAGTAAACCATGTAGCATAGAATTTCCATTGTCGTCTTTTGCTGTTATCGTCTGTTATATGTAGTATTCTGCGTTTCTATTATATTCTGAGTATGTTTTCATTTTTCCCAACAGATTACAGAGATGTGCGACGGTACGGACAGAGATACCAGGGAGGCAGAAGTTGCCTCTAATGAGTCCTTAGTAAGTGAGATCTCAGTTTCAAAGGATCCGTCCAGATCCCGACGAACTTCAGAGGATATAGAGAGGGGCGACGATCCCTGGAGAGTTGAGATTATGAGGGGATTGATGAAATTACATACAGATACGACTGATTTGAGGCAGAAGCGTCAGAATGTACTGCCACTACCAATTCCAACAGCAATGCCCCCACCTGTGGCATCAGCTGCAGTTCCAGTTGCACCGGCTCCCGTGCAGCCAATAGGGGTTCCTAGGGAGCCTACTATACATGGAGGTCGTAGAGTGATTGAGGAGGATGGTGTATCTATGTTTAGCTTTCTGAAGCTAAACTTACCAGGATTCAGAGGGACAGGGGCAGTGACCCAGTAGACTTTCTGGAGGAGGTAGAGAAGGTAGTGAGGAGACTATCATGTTCTGAGTTGAGAGTTGTTGAGTTAGTTGGATTGTTACTGAAGGGGAAGGCATGGACTTGGTTTTCTAAGAGGATGGAGCCCAGGCTATATGGTGAGCACCCATCTACATGGATTGAGTTTCGACAATGGCTTATTGATGAGTTCATCACAGAGGGGGTGAAGACCCGTAATCTGGTTCGGTTTGAGCAGTTGGGACAGGGGGATAAATCAGTTGAGGAGTACGCGGAGGAGTTCATCAGGCTGAGTAGATATGCTACTCATATTGTTCCTACAGAAGCTAATCTGATCAGCAGGTTTAGGAGGGGTTTACATGTGGCACTTCACAATGCATTATTGGCTACAGAGTTTACTTCTCGGACGACAGTTATTGATAAGACTACATAGATAGAAGAGAAGTATAAGACAGAGAGGGCAAAGAGGGACCAGAAGAGGAAAGGAGGTCCGGGATCTCAGGTTAGGAGGGGGGAGAGCAACACCCAGCCTAGGCAGGCAGAGCCAGTGCCACGGTTTGATCAGCGATCTTCAGCTAGTAGTCAAAGGAGGAGGGTTCAGAGTAGGGGACCACCAGTGGTACGGTCTACACCTGCTCATTCACAGGGTTCCTCTAGACCAGTGACACAGATGTCTGGTGTGCCTATTTGTGGGTTCTGTGGACGAAGGCACAGAGGGGAGTGTCGGTTACAGTCAGGTGCCTGTTTGAAGTGCGAGCAGCATGGTCACTTCATTAGCAGATGTCTACTATGGGGTGAGCAGCAGCCATCTACTATGATTTCTCAGCCGACGGTACAGATGAGCAAGAACATGGGTAGAGAGGCTTCAGGCAGGGGTAGAGGCAGAGGAGGACAGACTCTCAGTGGTAGTCAGGCCCCAGCTGGCAAGGATCCGAACAGAGTATTTGCAGTCAACACCCAGGAGGCCCAGAGATCAGACAATGTGGTCACAGATACTATTCTAATTCTGAATGAGATTGCAGATGCCTTATTTGATTCTGATGCTACTCATTCCTTTGTGTCATCACACTTTGCACCTAAATTGAATAAGGAATTTGTTAGATGTGCTTTTGATAATTGTTATTGTTATGGGTGAGTGTTGATGTGGATTATTTCTATCCTGATTGTGTGATTGAGATTGATGATAACATATTGCGTGCTGATCTAATTGAGTTGTCAGTATTAGAGTTAGATGTTATTTTGGGGATGGATTGGCTTATGAGGCATCGGGCAGTTATTGATTGTTATCAGAAGAAGGTCAGGTTCCAACCTGAGGGACAACCAGAGTTTGAGTTTCAGGGTGATATACGGGAGTTCAGGGCTAATCTGGTTTCTGCTATCCAGGCCAGGAGGATGATTGGAAAAAATTGTTCAGCCTATTTGGCTCATGTGATAGATGTGCAGAAGTCATCTGTAGATCTTGATTAGATACCGGTAGTGCGGGAGTTTCCTAATGTGTTTCCTGAGAAGTTGTCAGAATTGCCCCCGGATAGGGAGATTGAGGTGCAGGCAGGCACTGATCCTATATCCATTCCTCCATACAGAATGGCTCTACCTAAATTGAAAGAATTAAAGGAGCAGTTACAGGAGCTATTGGATAGAGAGTTCATCAGACCGAGTAGCTCTCTTTGGGATGTACCGGTATTGTTTGTAAAGAAGAAAGATGGCTCTTTAAAGATGTGTATAGACTATAGGCAGCTGAATAAGGTGACAGTGAAGAACAAGTATCCATTGTCTCGGATAGATGACTTGTTTGATCAGCTGCAGGGTGCTAGCCATTTTTCGAAGATTGATCTGAGGTTTGCGTATCACTAGTTGAAGATTAAGAAGGGTGATGTACCTAAAACTGCTTTCAGGACCCGATATGGGCATTATGAGTTTTTAGTGTTGTCATTTGGGTTGACCAATGCACCAGCTGCTTTTATGAATTTGATGAACAGAGTGTTCAAGTCATTTTTGGATAAGTTTATCATTGTATTCATTGATGACATACTTATCTATTCTATGAGTGAGGAGGAGCATGTGGAGCATCTGAGAATTATATTGCAGACACTTCGAGAGCATCAGTTGTATGCTGAATTATCTAAATGTCAGTTCTGGCTAACCGAAGTGTGTTTCCTTGGGCATGTGATATGCAAGGATGGTATTAAGGTGAATCCTCAGAAGATTGAAACGGTTGCTAATTGGTCTCAGCCTACCAGTGTTTCAGAGATTCGCAGTTTTCTGGGTATGTCAGGGTATTACAGGAGGTTTGTGAAGGATTTCTCCAGAATTGTAGCTCTATTGACTAGGCTGATGCGGAAACAGAAGCATTATCTGTGGACTGATGAGTGTGAGCGCAATTTTCAGACTTTGAAGTATTGCCTCACTAGTGCTCCAATATTAGCATTATCATCAGAGAGGGAGAAATTTACCGTATATTGTGATGCTTCTCGGATTGGATTGAGATGTGTAATGATGCAGAACAGGAGAGTGATTGCTTATGCTTCGCGTCAGTTAAAGGAGCATAAAACAAATTATCTGACTCATGATTTGGAAATGGCGGCTGTGGTATTTGCATTGAAGATATGGAGGCATTACTTGTATAGATAAAAATGCGAGATATATACTCATCATAAGAGTTTATAGTATATATTTCAGCAGAAGAATCTGAATCTTTAATAGTGCAGATGGGTGGAGTTGCTTAAGGATTATGACTGTGAGATCCTTTATCACCCAGGTAAGGCCAATATAGTGGCTGATGCACTGAATAGGAAGTCCATTGGCAGTTTAGTTCATATCATGGTTGGCAAGAGACATTGATCCGAGAGATGAGGGATTTGGCAGAGATGGGAATGGAGTTGGATTCGGGATCCCAGGCTCTGATAGCCCAATTACGGGTGAAGTCACTGTTACTTGATGATATTAAAGTGGCTCAGGATAGGGATCTTTATCTACTGAAGCTTAAGGGAGATATATAGAGTGGTAAGATGACAGAGTTTACAGTGGAGGAGGGTGTACTGAAGTGCGGGAAGCGTATATGTGTACCTGATATGGATGGTCTACGGGATCGGATTATGAGAGAGGCTCATTACTCAGCATACAGTGTACATCCAGGAATTACCAATATATACCATGATCTGAGAGAGATATATTGGTGGTCTGATATGAAGAGAGATGTGACTCAGTTTGTTTCCAAATGCTTAGCCTGTCAGCAGGATAAGTTTGAGCATCAGAAACCATCAAGGTTGCTTCACGAGATTGAGTTGCCAGAGTGAAAATGGAGCATGTTACTATGGATTTTGTAGAGGGTCTACCGAGAACTACCAGGGGTTATGACTCCATATGGGTGATTGTAGACCGGTTGACGAAATCTGCTCATTTTCTGGAGGTTAAGATCAGTTATACGACAGCTCAGTATGCACATTTGTATGTGGATAAGATTGTTCGCCTTCATGGAGTTCTTTTGATGATCATTTCAGACAGAGGCACACAGCTCACTTCACGGTTTTGGCAGAAGTTTCAGGAGGCTATGGGTACCCAGTTACGGTTCAATACTGCTTTCTATCCGCAGACTGATGGACAGTCAGAGAGGACAATCCAGACTTTGGAGGATATGCTTAGATTGTGTGTTCTGAATTTTAAAGGTAACTGAGATTACTATCTGCCATTGATTGAATTTTCTTATAATAACATTTTTCATTCTTCTATTGGTATGGCTCCATTTGAAGCACTATATGGTAGAAAATGTAGATCTCCAATGTGTTGGATGGAGCCAGGGGAGAAGCAGTTTGAGGGGCCAGAGTTGATTAGGGAAATCATGGAAAAGGTGCCTATGATCAGGGATCAAATGAAGACTGCCTTCAGCAGGCAGAAGAGTTATGCAGATCCGAAGAGGAAAGATGTACACTTTGCAGTTAGTGATCATGTCTTCCTTAAAATCTCACCGATGAAGAGTATTATGAGATTTGGGAAGAAGAAAAAATTGTTACCGAGGTTTATAAGCCCATTTGAGATTCTTGAGAAGATTGGTAATGTGGCCTATAGATTGGCTCTTCCACCCAATATGAGCCATGTACATCCAGTTTTCCACATCTTGATGCTGCGGAATTATGTATTTGATCCATCACATATATTGGAGGTACAGGATGTGGGTCTCAATGAGGACTTGTATTACGAGGAGCTCCCAGTGGAGATAGTTGATCGACAAGTCAGACAGTTGCGGAATAAGGAGATCTCGATGGTAAAAGTGCTCTGAAGAAACCAGTCTATGGAGGAGTGCACTTGGGAGAGTGAGCAGGAGATGAGAGGAAGATATTCATTCATGTTCCAGCAGTGAGGTATGTATTAATTTAAATTCGAGAACGAATTCATTTGTAGGGAGTAGAATGTAATACCCTAGAAAGTTATAATTTATATGCATGATTTAATTTTCAGTATGTAATTCAAAAATCTTGAAACGATGGAAAATAATTTTAGAGACAGTTAAAAAGTGAACTAATTACTTTTCCAGAAATCGGCGGTGTCGGAAACACTGCCGAGAAATTAGCAATTTAGTCAAAAGAAAAAATTTTGAATTGGACCAGGGGGTAAAAGTTCACCTTAATGCATGTGTAATTTTGGTAAAAAAAAAAGAAGTAAAAAACATTTAGAAATACTGAAAAAGTAACCAATGACAAAATCGTAAATAAAATGAACTTTAAGGTAAATAGTGAAAATTGGTCTGTCGGAGTTACAGAATGACACTGAAACCATTTTTATAAATAAGTATAAATTAAAATAAACTTATTGACTCCGCATATTGAAATCTAAATCCTGACAAAATTGACATAATAAATTACAGAAGAAGTTTGGGTCAAAACCTAATTACTTGAAAGCTTAAGTACCAAAATGTAATTTGCCAATAGATTTTTGTATATATATCAACACTTAGAACACATTTTCATCTTCTTCTTTGGCCGAAACCTTTATCCCTTTTCTTCCTCCAAATTTCTTCAAATTTCACCAAATTTCTTAAAGAAATTTCATGGTAAACTATCAAATTAACCTAGTTCTTTCATTTGCCACCATTAATTTGTTTAGAAGAACAAAAGAATTCAAGGAAATTGGAAAGGAGCATTTCGGTGGAAACATCCATTCAAGGTAAGGAGTTGTTTTGATTGATTTAATGGTTCATTTAAATGATTTAGGAGTTGAATTTGATGAGTTTTAAATTAGATTGCATTAATTGATGCATTTTGATAGAAATGCCCGAATTGCCTAACCTAATTGAAGTTGTTTGTCTTAGCTATGTCAATTAGTATTAGTTTATGTTAATTGATGCTAGATTATGTTAATTAGAAGTCATTAGGTAACTAATTGATGGATTATTTGGTGTAGAATTCAAGAATTTGTCAAGTTGCATTATTTGCCTCCATTGAAGAATTGTGGTGGAAATCAATTTTCCAAAGCAATTGAAAGGCTTAGGTGAGTCTTATATGCATCAAATAACATGCCTTATGCCTTAGATTGAACATTGGAAACCTATTGTAAAAATTGGATTTTGGCCGAACCTAATGTACCACGTATTGCCTTTAATTTTCCTTGATTTTGAATTCCTATGCCAACTTGATCAATTTTGTGTTGTTTAATCTTGTTTAATTGATACCTATTGTGTTGTTGCCAATGTGGTTTATTGTTTATTCAAATGGGCAAGCCAAACTTGCACCTAAGCCTAACCAATTGGCTTGCCAAACTGTACCCACCAAGTGTTTGATTAAATGCCTAGTTATTTTTGCCTTAGCCTATTGCTTTGTATTCCATAGGTCTACCATATGAATGTCATTGTCGCCAGTGACATTGGCATGTCAATTGGCCTACCAATTTCCTTTGCCAAACCAACCTTTGTTCCATACCTTTCTTGTTTACCATATCCCTCATCATTGATTGTATATTGTATATTGCAATGTCATTGATTCAAATGCCATTTGATTTGAAAGATATTGAGTTTAATGTCATTGATAATACCATTGTTGCATAATGGTGTCTATTGATATAATGTTCACTTATATTGACCTGAACGTGATTTGACAGAGTAGCCGCTCCGATAGAGTAGTGGGTACATACTGTCGGCAATGTGCACATTGATATTGATACTCTAGCTAGGAAAAGTTATTGGTCACGGCCATAAAACCTGATAAGTATTATGCTTACTTGATATGTGATCGACTGTGTGATTACACATAGTCTACGTGTTACATGACCCTATATCTGTCTTACCATATGATTCCATGACTTTGATATGACCATTGATATTCCTATCGATTTCTAATTCTAATTCTGTAAACCAACATGTTTGATACTGTTCCATTGTTTCTTTATCATGTATATATGTCATTGTTTCATCATATTTGACTTGTGATGCATATAGATTCACTGAGTATCTTATATACTCATCTTTTCTTTGTTTAACTATTTCAGAAGAGGAGTAGATTGCAGAATCTCATCGTCCGTCATCCGAGGATTTCTGCTTTCTGTCATTTGATGTATATATTTTGAATTTTGTATTTTAATGTTCATAATCTAACCGCTCCTGGGGTATGTATGGGATAGTTAGGATATGAACATTATATGTATGTGATGATATTATGAGATATGTGATGATCATATGATATGATATATTGACTATTACAGTCAATTGCACTAAATTACAGTAAGAATTACAGAATAACAGAATGAATGGTAACTAAGTCCATCATCCGAGGATTTCTGCTTTCTGTCATTTGATGTATATATTTTGAATTTTGTATTTTAATATTCATAATCTAGCCGCTCCATTGGGTATGTATGGGATAGTTAGGATATGAACATTATATGTATGTGATGATATTATGAGATATGTGATGATCATATGGTATGATATATTGACTATTATAGTCAATTGCACTAAATTACAGTAAGAATTACAGAATAACAGAATGAATGGTAACTAAGTAAAATGAATAATTAATTGAGGTTTATAGATTATACATGTGATACTGGGTTCTATGGGTGCCAGTAGCCATTGGCATCACCCGCATCCTAGGACCGTCACGATCCGGAAACGGGTCGTAAC
>CANXYC010467704.1:0-14094 GCA_948193065.1 Aleurites moluccanus
TAAAATGATATGATATGGATATGTATATATTGTACATATATATGATATATGAGCTTGAGATGATATGTACATGTTATATGATGTGAATGAAAATATTGAAGTGCATTTTGAGTTGTAATTGATAAATGGAGGATATAAGGGGATGTATGTAATATTGGGAGTGCAGATTCTTATGTTTTATGGATAGCTTAAGTCAGAGTTACAAAGGAAACTCTATCAGTTTTTCTGCAAGAATGTTTGATAATATGATGATTTAAAAAAAAATTATCACCTAAAATGTATCACAGGTTAAGTAATGAATATAAAAGTAAAAGCATGGGTTCTTCGAGGTACTGGTGGCTTAGTCATTACCCGTAGCCTAGGACCGTCATAGTCTAAAGTTAGGTTGTGACATATAAGAGGTTTGTTCAAGACTTCTCCAAGATTGTAGCTCCTTTAAGCAAGCTTGCCCAGAAGCAAGTTAAATTTCTATGGTTAGATGCATGTGAAGAGAGCTTTCAAAAGTTAAAGACTTGTCTCACCACGGCACCTGTCTTAGCTTTGCCGTCGAGTGAAGGGGGATATGCGGTGTATTGTGATGCATCAAGAGTAGGGCTTGGTTGTGTGCTTATGCAGTATGGAAAGGTGATAGCCTATGCTTCTAGACAGTTGAGGAAGCATGAGGTGAATTGTCTAACTCATGATCTTGAGATGGTTGTAGTTGTATTTACCCTGAAGATATAGAGATATTATATATATGGAGAGAAATGTGAGATTTACACAGATCATAAGAGTTTGAAATATATATTTCAGCAAAAAGATCTTAACCTTAGGCAAAGAAGGTGGGTTGAATTGCTTAAGGATTATGACTGTGAAATCTTGTATCATCCAGGGAAAACAAATGTTGTAGCCGATGCACTAAGCAGGAAGTCTTTGGGAAGCTTAGCCTATATTCAAGTGAGTAGAAGATCATTAGTGAGGGAAATGCAGAGATTGCATGATATGGGAATCAGTTAGGAATTGTCAGATTCAGGAGTGCTTTTGGCAAATTTCCAAATCAAGCCTGTTCTCGTTGATCAAATTAGAGAAGCTCAAGACAAAAACCCTCAGTTGACGAAGATAAAGAATGATGTGGGATCAGAAAAAGCTCTAGGATTTACTATGACTGATGGCATGTTGAGACACGGTAACAGGTTATGTGTTCCATTAGTTGATGGTTTGAGGGATATGATTCTTAAGGAAGCACATCATGCCAAGTATAATGTGCATACTGGTACAACAAAGATGTACCATGACATTAAGAATTCATATTGGTGGAGTGGAATGAAAAGAGATGTCGTAGAATATATAGCCAAATGTCTAACTTGTTAGCAAGTCAAGTTCGAGCATCAGAAACCATTAGGGTTACTCCAAGAGTTGCCATTGCCAGAATGGAAATGGGAGAGGGTGACTATGGATTTTGTGGTTGGATTGCCAAGGACTTTAAAGGGCTATGACTCAATATGGGTCATTGTGGATAGATTAACCAAGTCAACTCATTTCTTGCCAGTCAAGACAACTTATGCAGCTTCTCAATATACCCAGATTTATGTTGATGAGATTGTCAAACTTCATAGAGTTCCAGTTTCGATTATCTCAGATAGAGGTACTCAATTCACCTCGAGGTTCTGACAGAAATTACAAGAATGTTTGGGTACACAACTTGATTTTAGCATAGCTTTCCATCCGCAAATAGATGGGCAATCAGAGAGGACCATCAAACTCTAGAAGACATGCTGAGGATGTGCATTCTAGACTTTAGAGGAAATTGGGATGCTCACTTGCCATTGATAGAGTTTGCCTATAACAACAGCTATCAAACCATGATTCAGATGTCTCCTTATGAAGCTTTGTATGGCAGGAAATGCCGATCTACCTTGTGTTGGGATGAAGTTAGAGAAAAGTATATCGAAGGACTGGAATTGATAAGATATACGTCAAAAAAGGTTCCTCTGATTCGAGAAAGATTGAAGACATCTTTTAGCAGCCAAAAGAGCTATGCCGACCCAAAGAGGAAAGATCTTCAGTTTTCCATTAGAGATCTTGTATTTCTAAAGATCTCTCCAATAAAAGGAGTTCTACAGTTTGGCAAGAGAGGTAAGCTGTCTCCATAATTTATTGGACCCTTTGAGATTTTGAGCAAGGTTGGAGAGGTTTCATACAAGTTAGCATTGCCTCCTAGCATGGATAGTGTACATCCAGTGTTTCACATATCGATGCTTCGTAAGTATATGGCCGACCCTTCTCATATGCTATAAGTACCGGAAGTGGATCTCCAACCATATTTGAAGTATGAAGAAATTCCAATTGCAATTGTAGACCGAATGGTTAAAAAGCTAAGGAATAAAGATATATCAATGGTTAAGGTCCTATGGAGAAATCAAGCCATGGAAGAATATACTTGGGAAAATGAACAAAGCATGCAAGACAAATATCCCTATCTATTTCAGGCTTAAGGCAGGTTATTATAAATTCAAGGATGAATTTATTTAAGGGGGGAAGAATGTAATATCTGTCATTTGTGGCTATTTTATTAATTGTATGTTTGTTGAATTAATTGAAGATATAAATATTTTGAGAAAATCTAGAAAATTTCTGGTTACAGAGTAGATTTTATGAGGCTAATTTCTTATTTTAAAGGAATAATTTGGTAAAGTGTAAAACATAAAAGTTGTAGGTGTATATCTCATCTTTAACGACGTAAAATGGTTCTATAAAATTCTATGTGTGTGAAGAGTTATGCCCCTTGACCAGAACCTATCTAGTCCATTATTTCTGCAAGAATCTGAGTATGTTTGAATTTTTTGGGAATGATTGAGGTTGAATAAGCCAAAATTGTAAACATAATAAATGTATCTTTATGTGTTGTGGTGTTGGATGTAAAATTTCAAGAGATTTTGATAAGTATAACTCAGTGGAGAGTGGAATTTCTCAGGTATGTCCGGATGAATTTTAGGCAGTAAGTCAGGGTGAAATTTAGAGATTCACCATAGTTTGTGTAGTTATCCTTTTGAATTGAATTTTGGATATGTTGGAACTCTGAATATCTATTTTAAGTGACAAAAAGAATTAGGAAGTTTGGATATTTGTAACTCATTTGCAAACTAATTAAATATAAGTTGTCGAGAAAGGGTTTCAGCTCGACAGAGACTAGTATTTGATAGCCGACAAATGCGAGGTGGCATTTGCGAGACGACAATGTGAGCAGGCGAAGTGGTGAGGTGAGATTTTCGAGGTGGAAATTGGTGAAGAGGAGTTTGGAAAAGAGGCATATGCGAGGTGGCATATGCGAAGTGGAGTTAGTCGAAGAGGAGTTTGGCGAAGAGGCATATGCGAGGTGGCATATACGAAGTGGAGTTAGGCGAAGAGGAGTTTGGCAAAGAGGCATATGCGAGGTGGCGTAGGCGAAGAGGAGTTTGGCGAAGAGGCGTATTCGAGGTGGCATATGCGAAGTGGAATTTGGCGAGGCCAGTTTAGCGAAGAGACATTGCCGAGGTGGCATATGCGAAGTGGAATTTGGTGAGGCCAATTTAGCGAAGATACATTGCCGAGGTGGCATATGCAAAGTGGAGTTTGGCGAAGAGGCATTGCCAAGGCGGCATATGCAAAGAGGAGTTCGCAAGGAGAGTTTGGCGAGGCAGCATATGTGAGGTGGCATATGCGAATTGGACATGCGAAGTGGGATTGGCGAATTGGCTTTGGCAAAGTGGCTTTCCCGAGGCCGATTGGCAAGGCGAGCTGGCGAGCTGAAATTTTGGGGTAGTAGCCTATTTAACCAGTGCCCAATAGCGATTTTCTTCACGATTTTTCTTCTTCTTCTCTTCGTTATTCTTCTGTTCTTCTCAGATTTGTTCCATTTATTTTCTATTGAATTAATACTCAAAATTAATGCATTAAATCTCTAGATTATCATATTTTAAGGCATCAATCTTCAGTTTCAAGCAGATTTTCTCAAGAAAATCAGTTTTGGAGAAATAAAGTAAATTTTCTTCAAATGTCATTTTCTTATTAGATTAATAAATTCTGGTAGTTAGAATAGTTAATTATGGGTATATAGAATTTATTTCAAGCATTTTGAGGTTATTAATGGTAATTAATATGGGAGAAATCAGAATTTATAGGCTGTCATGAATAGTAACATGAACAGTAATTTCAAAATTAAATTCAGATTTTCTTTAAGAGTTGAACTAAATTGATGTTGGGAATCAAAAAATAGAAACTATAAGATGGTAAAATTTTAAGAAATCATATTGAGTATTATTGATTAAGGAAAACCCTAATTTTGAATATTTGGAGAAATTTCATAGGAGAAGAAAACCAAGGAAATTGAGGAGATTATTATTGAGCAAACTATTAAAAGAAACTTAATAGTATAAATTTGTGTTGAGGTAAGTATGAACATTGCATATGTAATTTGCTTCTTTGAAATGAATTGTTCAAACCTTCCTAATGTTTATATACATGATATTGTATTATGCACCTATTAATTGAAATCCCTACGATGTTCTCAAACAAATAATGATTTGTTCTATGTGATTACCTTATATGAATATAAATGGCTTGGTCATTCTTCCTTGGACCAATTTCATATGAAACCATTTGTTAACTTGACTGAATTTATATTATATGTTGATGGTCTTGTGACCAATATGTTTCTTATGAGATTGAAACCATATGACCCTATGGATAGAATGCTCTTCCCACAATGAGAGTAAATTCATTAGTCCATTGTGCACTTTGGGAACCAAGCTGATAGGATTTTTATTAGTGTTCCACCTAGAGGGGACCATGAGCTCTAGGCGTATGCTTGGCCAAGCATGCATTTTTGATAAGGTAGCAAGGACTACCAATGCGCTCTGTTGTGATAGGTAGCAAGGCTACTGATGCACTATGTAGTTCTACCATGTAATTTGATAGTGCTATTCGATTGTGAGCACTTCTGTTCTTGTAAGCCTAACCATTTGATATCTTCTTACCCATGTTATATGGATTGACCTTTCCTTTGGATTGATGGATTTCTTTTTTTATTGCATATTCATATCTTACTGAGTTGAAGGCTCACTCCTCTTCTGTGGATTTCAGGTGATAGTGTAGCTCGTGAGGGAGCTAATTTAGAAGATAGAGCTTCTTGACTCATTCCTTCAGGAAGCTTTCATTGTAATCATTTTGATATATATATATGTATATATTTATTGAATTGTATTATGGTACTATATGTATTGGGAGTGTACACTAGAGCTCCGTAGTTGGATGTTGAGAATGATAATATTTTGATGACTAAATTGTTATAAATGGGTTACCCTTGTTCCTTAGTGATGTGGGAAGTATCTTTTGATCAGTAAGGAACAAAAGGAAATTCTTTAATGATAAACATATATGTATGAATGGTTCTTACTTAAATCTATGAAATGAATGTTTTAATGATAAAATATATCTATGATGTAGATATGAAATATGCATGAGATCTAGGATATGAGAGTTCTACGGGTTTATGGTGGCCTTAAACCTACCCTTGCCTTAGGACCATCGCACCACTGGAGTCAGGGTGTGACAGTAGCAGTGGCTCATGAATTTAATCAAACGAGACTGCAATATAGCAATGGATAAGCAATAGATGAATCAATAAATAGTAGTAATATGATTAACAATTAACAATGGGATGAATCAAAAGTTGGATAAATCAAGTCAAGAAGTTGGCTCAATTGGTATGCCAATGTCACTAGCGACGATGACATTCAAATGGTAGGCCTAGGGATGAAATCAATGGTAGGCCTATGAATTTGAACTAGGCATTTTTTCGAACACTTGGTGTGCAATATTCAATGGACATTTTGGCAAGGTTTTGGTGCAACATTGAAATTACCCCAATATCAATCAACAAGTAAACAATGTAGGTAATTCAATAGGCATTTGGTTTCCAACAATAAACAATATACAATGGATCAAAAAGGCATAGGAAACCAAAGGAAAAACAAGCAAAATTCAAGGAAAAAATGAGCAAACATGGTTCGGCCAAAGTAGGGTTTTTGAAGCAAGTTTCCAAACATCATTTTAACATATTAAGCATGATATTTGTTACATATTAAACTTACCTAATACTTCAAATCACTTGAATTGCACACTTTGCCACCAAAGTCTTCAACGTAGGCAAAAATGACAACTTTCCAATCTTTTGCTTTCTACATCAAATCAATCACATATATTCCATCTATTAGCCATGAATTAACATAATCTAACCTCGATTAACATTAACTAACACAAAATCAAAGGTTCATCTCTTACAACATTGAATTAGGGTTTTCTATTTAGGAAAAACCTATCAAATGCATCAATTGATGTAATTAAACACATTACCCATTCTAATTGACATCTAAAACATATAAATCAACTATCAAACCAAGAAAATTACATCTTTACCTTAGATTGAAGAATGGGCCGAAAATCCAAAGCCAACAAATCTTGAAATTTCTTGCTTTTCCAAGCAAACCAAGGATGGAAATCAATGGATCAATAGTTTGATTCAAGTTTTCTTTTGATTTCTCTTTTGATTTTGCAAGAAAAATTTGGTGGGAGAAATTGGATGAAGCATTCGGCCAAGCATGGAAGAAGAAGAAGAAGAAAATGGCCAAAAAATTCATAAGGCATGCTCATATAGTAAGTTAAAATGGTAAATTACAAATAGGCCCTTAAACTTTCTAATAATCATACTTTTGCCACATTTCCTTCTATAATTTATTCTGACAATTCTGTTGAGAATTGGATTTCAAAGTGGGATTCAAATAGCTTATTTTTATTTATACTTTATTATAAAAATAGTTTCAGAGCAATTCTCAAATTCAGACAATCGGTTTTCCACTATACCATTAAAGTTCCATTTATTTATGATTCTGTCATCACTTACTTTTTCAGTGTTCCTAAACATTTTTCATCTTTTTCTTTTCACCATAATTTCACATATATTTATGTGATTCTTTACCCCCTGGTCTGAACTAGAAATTTTTCAGTCGATCGGACTGCTATTTTTCGGGCAGTGTTATTAATACTGACATTTTCCGAGAAAGTATCATCAATGCATTCTAATTGTGTCTCAAAAATTATCTTTCATTATTTTAGTATTTTCAGACCAATAACTGATTAGATAACTGTTTAATCACAATAGTATTTTCTAGGGTATTACACAAAGGATGCATATTAAACTTACCTAACACTTCAAATCACTTGAATTGCACACTTTGCCTCCAAAGTCTTCAAAGTAGGCAAAATTGACAACTTTCCACTCTTTTGCTTTTTATATCAAACCAATCACATATAATCCATCTATTAGCCATAAATTGACATAATCTAACCTCAATTAATATTAACTAACACTAATTCAAGATTCATCTCTTACAACTTTGAATTAGGATTTTCAAATTAGGGAAAACCTATCAAATGCATCAATTGATGCAATTAAACACATTATCCATTCTATTCAATATCTAAAACATATAAACTAACTGTCAAACCAAGAAAATTAAATCATTACCTTAAAGTGAAGAATGAGCTGAAATCTTCAAGACATCCTATCTTGAAATTGCTTGATTTTTCAAGCAAACCAAGGTTGGAAATCAATGATTCAATGGTTTGATTCAAGTTTTCTTTAGGTTTTCTCTTTGATTTTTCAAGAAAATTTGATAGAGAATTTGGGAGGAAGCATTCATCCAAAGCAAGAAGAAGAAGAAGAAAATGGCTAAAAATTTCTAAGGCATGCTTATATAGTAAGTCAAAATTGACAAATTATATTTAGGTCCTTAAACTTTCCAATAATCATACTTTTGCCATATTTCTTTTTGTAATTTATTCTGACAAATCTGTTGAGAATTGGATGTCAAGTGGGAATTTAAATAGCTTATTTTTATTTATTCTTTATTATAAAAATCATTTCAGTGCCATTCTGAAATTCAAACAGTCAGTTTTCCTTTATACACTTAAAGTTCTCCTTATTTACAATTTTGCCATCATTTACTTTTTCAGTGTTCTTAAATATTTTTTACCTTTTTCTTTTCACCATAATTTCACATATATTTATGTGATTCTTTACCCCTAGTCTGAATCAGAAATTCTCCAGTTGACCAGACTGCTATTTCCCGGGTAGTGTAATTAAAACCGACGTTTTCTGGGACAGTATCTCAAATGTATTCTAACTGTGTCACAAAAATTCTCTTTAGTTATTTCGATAATTCCGAACCAATAACTGATTATATAACTGTTCAATCATGGTAGTATTTCCTAGGGTATTACAATGATTTAGATGATTAATAGAATGCTTTTAGCAACCAATTGCATCAATTAGCACTAATTGATAGAAATTCCCAATTATGGAATCCTAATTGGATTATGCCAAATACCAAATCTTGAATTAGTGTTGTATAATCTTTAATTTCATTTGAATAAGTATTTTTACCATCATTGGAAACTAAATTGATGGTTATATTGGGGTAGAATCAAAGGTTGCTTCAAAGTGTTGAAATAGCCAACTATAGAAGAATTTGGTATTCAAGGTGAAATTTTGCCTATCTAAGCAATTAGGTGAGTTCAATATACTCTATTTTATATGTCCAAAGTGTTAAATTGAAGTATAGAATTGTATAGAGAAATTCCCCATTTGGCAAAACCATCAAATATTTTTTCCTATGAAATTTTACTTGTTTTTTCCTTGATTTATCCACTGAAATTGATCCTTAATTTATTATTTATTGAGATATTAGAGCTGTTGATTGAATTGTCCCCATTGTGAACCTTTAAGTTGTTGTTTGGGCTAAGTCAAATTTCTAGCAAAACCTTGCCAAATTGTTGATTGAAAGTTGCACACCAACTATTCAATGAAATGCCTAAACTAAAGTTCCTTCCTTTGTTACCTTAGTCAATGCCATTGTCGCCAGCAACATTGGTTAGCGAATGGCACTAGTGTATATGACATTGAATGCCTTTTAGTTTGTCACTTCCATGTAATCTTATTATTGACACAACCTATTTTATCATTATCAGTACCATTCCTTATGGACATTGGTGTGCATTATCCCTTCCTTTGACACTATCTATTTTATTTCTTACTGTTACCTTACCCTGTATTCCTTATACTGTATATTGAGCTCACTGAGTATTTATATACTCACCCTATAGTGTTTAAACTTTTCAGGACAGGAGCAGTGACTTAGTTCCTAGTTTCTTCTTTGAGGAACCAGAGTACATTTTGTAATGTAATTACTGTACTATTTTGATATATGATAACTTTTCTAGATAGCTCCATGGTATGTAATAACTGGTAATTAGCAGAGTAGACTGTATAAATATTATATTTGTATATTGGAATATATATATATTTCTTGACTGTTATCTTTTAAGTATGCTTAATGATTATGATATTGGTATTTACTGGTTAATTAGAACTGTACTACTGGTGTTCTATCGGTGTTGGACGTCTTTGACTGCTCCCGCATCCTAGGATCGTCATGCATCAAATTTGGGTCATGACAAGACATTTGGTCATGTCCCCATCTTTAGTTTTTTATGTAATCTTATGTATTTTATCTAGATGAGCTAGGTTTTAAAGTTTGTTTCAGCTTTAAGGTAAAATTTTCCTTTTAGACAATACATTAAAAGGTATGCTTAAGTTTACCTGTTATCTAAACAACTAGCTAATGGAATTAATTTTTCTAGTCCCTAGTGGAGTCGCCATACTGTGATATATTTTGCTACGACGGTCCAAATTCTATCCTAGAGGAAATCAGTAAGGAATAACCAAACCAAAGAAATGAGTCGCCACTTAGTTCAATGTGTAATCGAGACCATAAATTCAATGCATTTTCTTCCTCTAGAAAATGAGTGGCGATTTTATCCCTAGTTAAGTACCAGACCGCCTTATCCAGAGATCTAGGTAAGGAAACCAAGTAAGGATTGGGGAAGGGGTGAGGTATTCCAGCCTATCGCCAGCCTTCATATTTAGATAGAATATAACTCAAACATACCCTAATTAATCATTTCAAAAGTGCATCACCCTAAAGTTCATAACCCACAAGGCATAATGTAAATTATATCATGGCACATGATTGATTATACTGACAACTAGACCGAGCATAATTCCTAGGATATATTAGAGGAGTCCCAAGCAGTCTCGCATAAAATCCAATCTCTTTAGACAGAATTATACAAGGTATAATTAATTTTACAATCTCGCATCACCATTCCTAAAAAAGATCACATAAAAGAATAATATCATCTTTGCATATATGATAAATCACAATAATCCTAAAAAAATGGAAGAAGAAATGAAGCCTCTAGCAATCTAGCAAATACATTACACAATCCATTTAAAGTAATATTATACATTCATAATAAAGAAAGGAAAGGAGAAATGAATTTGATACAACTAAATTATTAACGAGGCTTTTAGAGCCTTAAACCTTCTTTTGGGCTTTAGTGCTATGGACCTATTTATTCTTACTCATGCATGGGCCCTATAGGACTTATATTACTTATTTCATCTTGACATTCATGCATGGTCAGTCCATTTAGCAAAACACATGCACAATATACTTTGCAAAACAATCACACTTCTTCTAATTATGTAAAGATGCATATTTGCATATATATTATGCAAAGCATTTAATTAAGCCATTTAATTCTTTTGATTTATTTACATGTGATTAAAACATGTCAACAAATAATGAATCATATGTATAATTATTCTTAAATTAAATCATCTCAATAACCTAACTTAATTATGGCATGTTGACCTACAATCAAGTTTTTTATTTACATGGCAATCAAATCATTAATGATCTAATCATGCTTATGGTTGTTCATTTGAATAGTCATGCCTAAAGTATATATTCATGCATTATTCAAAGTGTTTAATAAAAATCAGTAGTTATTTCATCATACAATTGCTTTTTATTATTTAGATTCAAGACATTCATTGTAAAAATGGTTTTAATGCAACATGCATGCCAAATCTCATATATTTAAGCCAAAAACCTTATTTATCAAACTAATTCATTTAGCTCAATAGCTAATCATGCCATTATAATCATTTTAAGGTCATTTTATCATACAATTAATCATGCCATACCATTGCATAGTACTAAACATACCAAATTTCAAGTTTAAATTCTAAATTAAGCATCATGACAACAATTATGCAGAATCATAATTAAATAAATAATAATACTCTAATATGCCTCTAAATAAATTAAAATTATCATTTAATCACTTAAATTATGTTTTGTAAATTTACATTAAATAAATAATAATACGCCAATATGCCACTAAATAAATTAAAATTATCATTTAATCACTTAAATTATGTTTTGTTAATTTACATGCATTATACATATAATTTTCGTACAAGAAAAACATAAAAAAAAGCATTAAAAATCACAAAAGAAGGAAAAATTAGGAAATAGAGCCTCATGGCCCTCTAAAGGGCCGGAGGGACCCTTTTCCCTTGGAAGTTGCTAGCTATGGCGATTTAGTCATTGTTAAGTGTTTTGAGTCTGATTTTCAACACCCTTCAACCCCAATCACCCAAATTTTTTATTTTTTATTTTTCTAGCTTTTTCGAAGTGTTTGTGTGTGTTTATGCCAAAGTTTCCTAAATCATACCACTCTAAGCTTTCTTTCACATTTAATTCTCAATTTATTTAATAAACATGGTTATTGAATATTAATGATAAGTATTTAAGTTCTTTAATTAATTCTAAATTCATTCATACACCTAAATTTCAAAGAAGAAAGAAGATCATATGGATTATGACCCAATCCATATGATTATGCCAATTAATTCACATTTTGCAACCAAGAAAATTAAAAATATATACTATTCCAACCTGCATACATCATGGCTTGGAAAATCGCCATCAGACTTTTGTTATTGTTAAGTATTATAGGATGAACTCATATTCAAAAGTGTTAATTGCTTCGAGAAAGATGTTTAGTCGCTAAAATTGCTTTGAATCAAGGCTTTGATTTTCTTTTTGTTCTCAATAAACACTATCAAGAATCTTCTTGATATGTTTCTTTGGAAAAGGTTTAAAGAAGAAAAATAACTAAATTTCATAACAAAATTCTATTTTTCATTAAGAAAAGCTTGATTCAAATGATCATTTCTTAATTTAAAGAAATTATAAAATTTGATTTCAAAAAAGAATAACTTAATTCAGAAAAAAGTTTAAATCAAGAACTCAATTTTTAGGTTTTAATTCCAAAATTTTAGATTTAATTTTCTTTATAAAGATTTTCAATTTTAGAACTCTCAAACTTAGGGTTTTTTTTTTTTCAATTTTTCGATCCTCAAATAAGTGAGGATAAAGAGGTATTTATAGGCTCAGAAAACTCCTTTCACCTCACCTAAATAGGAAAAATGCGAGCCAAAATTTCCCATTCAGTTTTATTTAGGTTCCTAAATAATTAAAATCCCTAGATAGTTAAACTAACACTTCCTGAATAGATTTTAGGTTACTTGCCAACAAATAATTTGAGGCTTCCTTTTTAATTTTAAAACAAATTTTCCTTTTGTGAGGCCTCTCCCAAAAACCGAAATGCTCTTCGGGTGATTTCTCAAGCGATAAAGATAGTTTTTGCCTTATATTTAAAAATCATTTTTAACTTTATTCTTTAAATTTTTATAGAGTCGTCACCTTAATTTTTATGGGAAAATTAAGAAAAACTCCAATTTGACTCCAAAGTTAACCCAAAGATAAAAATCACTAGACTTTCAAACCAGGACTGAGTTTGGAGACTAGGTTTGGCTTTAAGTAACTCAAATTTGGCTTTCCATTTAATGATTGATTTATAAAAAGGTTATTTCATGGGCAAGTTATAAAAATGGCATTTATACATGAATGAAGCACAATAAAACATGTAATTATAATTATAAACATCTATAAGCATTAAAGTAAAGAACAAAAAGTAAAATAAAAGAGGTTTAATTATTACACCAAAACCCAAAAATAGGGGATGCATAATCTAACCCTTATGGGAATTCTAAGTTAACCACACATTTCCCAAAATTATATAAAGATAAAATAAAATAAAATACACAATGTACAAATTTGGAAAAAATAAGATTTTTTTGGTATTTTTGGATTTGAAGCTATGAAACAACTTGCATGCATATCCCTTTGAATGAGAAACAAAACTTATGCAGTTCTCCCTTTTTGCAAAGGGGTTAGGTCTAATTTTAAGAAAAGTTTGATTTTATCTCTTTCATTTTATCATGTTTTGGTTCTTTTCATTGATGCTTTACCAATTTAAAGAAAGGTAAAAGAAGAGAGATGCATTTAATTGTTCTTTAGTTTGATGCTTTACCAAATTAAAAAAAAAAAAAAAGTAGAAGAAGAAAGATGCAATATGTAGTGCATTTAACTTGAAAAGATTGAGTTTAGAAATAATACCTTACTTCGTGACTTGGGCGGAGAGCGTCTTAGAGTTCTTTCGGATTGAAGTTCCAATTTTCATTAGGGTAATACAATTAATCCAAAAGTCCAATTATTATCCAATTTTAATTAATTATTCATTTAGCAAAGTTGAATTAATTAGTCAAATTAAGTTCAAAGTGATGGTCTTCTATTCCTCCAAACTCAAAGAGAGTTAGAGAAATCGGTTTGAAATCAAAGAGAAGTGAACCGTTTAAGTTAAAAAAAAATGAATAATGAGGGAAAAGGGAGGGCCAACTAAGGAAAACTCAACTTAGTTGTTCTGGTGTCAGTTTTGAAGGTGTATGGCAGTATATATTTATAAGGAAAAGGCTGAGGGACTTTTCGGTGCCTTTTATAATGTGGGAAATAAGAATTCCCACCGCGCCTCTTTCGCAGCACCACTAAAGCTTATTGTGGCTCTGCTAGTGGCTTTGGTAGTTACCGCCAAGGCCTCTTAGCGGATCCAACAAAGAGCCTTCACAATTGTAACACCTTAGCCTAAACCCTAATAGGGACCTTTAGGGAAATTATTTTCCTTTCTTTATGATGTGTTAATATTATATGTGAATGCATGGAATATATATATATGCATGTTATATGACCTAATTTTTAGGCCTAG
>CANXYC010467753.1:0-14711 GCA_948193065.1 Aleurites moluccanus
ATACCTCAAAGGAAAAGACTATAATGCCCTCAGTGCAACCGAAGCACCTCAAGCACCTCAATTGAGGAGCTTACCCGGTATAATTTTCAATCAGGTTTATTTTTCAATCAAATCTTCAAATAAACTAAATAACATCATTTACATTCCCTTAAATCATTTTCTACTTCTAAATATGGTGATAATTCCATAAGAACTCGAAGGGCTGCAAAATGACTATTTTGCCTGCAGTTCACAAAATTTCAAGTTTCTTCCAATTTCTTCCTAACAGCCTTTGATGTAATTTTACATGTGTAAAACCATCTAAAACATGCATATTCATTCAATTTAAGCAAAATCATGCATCATACATAACATATAAGTAAACAAAGAAAAGCTTAGGTTTGCCTCTTTAAGCTTATGTTCTAAGCCTTTAAGCTAGGGTGTTACATTTTCCTACAACAATAGCTATCATTTGACTATTAGCATAGCGTCATATGAAGCATTGTATAGTAGAAATATAGATCCCCTGTGTGTTGGGTTGAATTAGGGGAAAGACAACTAGAAGGCCCTAAATTAATTAGAAAAACAATGGAGAAAGTCTTCATTATTCAAGAAAGGATGAAGAAAGCTTTTAGCCTACAAAAGAGTTACACGGACCTGAAGAGAAAAGATGTTCATTTTGCCATAGGTGATCATGTGTTTCTGAAGATTTCACCTATGAGAGGTGTAATGAGATTTGGCAAGGAAGGAAAATTATCACCTAGATATATCGGGCCATTTGAAATATTAAAAGGTCGACAATGTGTCTTATTGGTTGGCACTCCCACCTAACCTAAGCTATGTTCATCCAGTGTTTCATGTTTCCATGCTATGTAAATATGTATCTGGTCCATCACATATCTTGGAACTGCAAGCCATTGAGGTTGACGAAGATTTGATTTATGAAGAGACACCAATAAAAATAATAGATCAACAAGTTAGGTAATTGTGTAATAAAGAGATCCCAATGATTAAAGTATTATGGAAGAATCAGTCAATGGATGAATGTACCTAGGAGAGTGAGTAGGACATGAGAACTAGATATCCTTTCTTATTCCAGTAACGAGGTGCGTATAATTTAAAATTCGAGGACGAATTTTATTAAAGGAGTAGAGTATAACACCCTTAAATTTCATCCATATGACCTTAAATACACCTCATATAATTATAAATAAAGTTGATTTAGACATTAGAATATCATATTTGTGCGATTTGACAAAGCGCTAAAAATCGATCTGATAGGTAGGTAAGTACATCGACATTTCAATTAACGAACAGGTTCGAAATTATGAATTTTTAATATCATCATTAGACTCATAAGCTCGAGAAATATAATAAATATTATTTTAGAATTGAAATGGGATAAAAAATGAATAGTTATAAGTTTCGGGTTGAAGATGTGTATACGAGAAGTGTCGTAGGAGAAATCGAATTACCTGAAAGTTAATTAATATAAATAACTTATGTAATTCTTCAAAATCAGAAAATTTCTTTTCTTCCTCCATTGAAGGGCTGGCCGAACCACCTTCCTTCCAAATCTCCTCCATTTTTCTTCAAATCTTCAAGCAATATCGATAGAAAATTTGATTAAACCTAGAACTAAACTTGTTTCCATCAAAATTTCCAAGTAAAACAACCTAAAAATCCAAGAATCCTTCAACCTAGGTTTCAACCATTTCAGAATTTCAGATAAGAATAGTGTTTTCTTTGTTCTTTTCATTCATTTAAGCTATATAGATGATTAGAAGCATGAATAGATTGATAGATTTTAAGATTGGGTTAGACTTGATGGAAACCCTAAAACTAGGTTTATATTTAAGTTGAATTTTCTATATAGGATTTCATAATTATAATTGATGTTTAAATATGTTAGTTAGCATCTATTTAAAGTTAAATATGTGATAAAATTGGATGTAGAATCGAAGAAAACCGAAGAACATTGTTTTTGTCTGTTATAGGCTATTCGGTATTTTATCGCGTAATCAACTAAACCGTCGATTCTGGTGAGTTGTATGTATGTTATTATGCATGTTTAAACCTTAACTTGATTAATTTGATTTGAATACAAAACCTGCAACTTTTTGACTTTTCCATCCCTTTGAATTTTCCTTGAATTCAAGGTCCAATAATGTTGTTTATTAATGTATATAAATCATGTTTGATAATGTTTTTGTATTTGATGTTATTGGGGCTTAAATTGTGAACTTTGACTTTTAATCAATGTATCTCAGAACCTTATTTATTTGATTCTAAAGTGGTGCACATCAGGTGCTCGATGAAATGTCTTTTGAAATATTTCATAAAATAGCCAAATGCTACCAGACTCGCCAATACGGGTGATTTATTTTCTGACCAGCATTAATGTATCTTCTTGACATGTTTTGTACTTGATGTCTAAATGAATTTTATAGTATTTTGTCTATATTTCATTGCTCCTTTATTAAAATTTTGATTCTATATGGAAAATACTTGATAAATGAGTTCTATTGAGCTAATACTACATAAACTGAATCATATTGCTTTTCTCACTTATTTGGTATCTTGTTTGCTATCTTTAGCCTATTCTTGTGTTTATATGATAGAGCTTCCTTATCGACGGGATAGTGAATAAATACCATTAGCATTATGCATAATGAAATTACAGTGATACCCTAGTTGGGAAGAGTTATAGTCCTAGCCATAGAGCATGATCCACCTTATGTTATTACATATTATAACGTGTTTATGGCCCATTATCTGTTATATATACATGATATTTATTGTCCTGAGTGCCTATACATCTATATTTGATGTCCATAAGTCATTTCCCTTAATTTGGTCCTTTGATGTGCTATATATAAACCATTTGTTACATATTAAATATTTATTGATATCTACCTAGTCTTGTGTGTAATAATATATATATTGACTCACTGAGTATGAAAATACTCACTCTTTTATTGGATTTAACTTTTCAGGTCAGGAGTAGATCTGGTCCAAAATTTCTTTATTAGTGGATTCCAACTATTTTGTTATAATGTAAATATTTTACTTGTATGTATTCCTTGTGTAAATTTTATATGTTCCATGGATATGTAAATTATTGTGATGACTAAACTTAGTATAGTTTGTAATACTATTAGTTATTGATATATAATGTAAATGATATGTGTTGAGATCAGATATGATCACAGATGATGACAGCTATACTGATTAAATGGATATAGATATATTATAGCAGGTGATGTTTATAGGTTATATAAGGGTACTACAGGTGTTGGTAGCCTTATGTTGTTCCTACATCCTAGGATCGTCATGTTCAAAAATTGGGATGTGACAAATTCACACTAAAAGTTATAAGACTTTCTAATTTCTTTGGAGGCACTCTTATTTTTTCAATGTAAACTTATGATTCCTCCAACGTTTATGATTCTTTAAAAGTCTGTGTATACATATATATGTGTTATTGATCATGATAACCAAAGTTCTTAGGCATAACCTAATGCATTAATATTATTCATGACTTATTGAATAGAAGGCCCACCCTCTTCATGTTATGGATTTCATGTATTAGTGTAGCTCAAGAAAGAGTTAATCCAAAATACAAAGCTCCTTGATTCCTTCTTCATAATAAGCTCTTTTGAATATAACTATTGAACGATATTTTGAATTATATATGTATATGTGTAATGAATGATTTACTCTTAGAAACTCCATAGAATTGTATGGTATAAATATAGTTTTGTATGTCATTCAAGATATTATTGGATTTTCCCTTTTTTCTTATAAATGATAGTAATTGCCTTATAATCGATAGGAAACAAGTGAAAATGTAATGGATTACTGATGAATAATAAGAATATTTATGAATTGTACGTATCAAGTTATATATATATATATACTCATAACTATAAAATATTTGTTGGGTCCATTCCAATAGCATTAATTTTCAAAATTCATTACAAGGCAATGATTTCTGTTTTTGCCTCAAAACACATCGAACACTCACCAAAAGGAGAAACTTTCTATCCTAGTCAATTGTTTTCCTATTGTTTGAAGATTGACATTTGAAAAGTTGTTCTGAAGGACAATATTCTTAAGATTTCTAGAATCTTCATCCTGAACTTTTTTTAATGGAACAAAATCTATCTCATGTTCACCATAAGGAATATAAATTTTTCTAAAATGAGGGTGTTCAGATTGAATAGTTTGACCATCTACCTTCCATTCTAGGAGTTTATTACTAGAGGTGACAGGATTAACATATTTGTTTGAAATTTTGAAAGTATATGCAATATTGTTTTTATTTGCATAAATCTGAAACCAATCAAAAAACCTGATTTGAACTTTATGCTCATTACAAAAAGCATAATATTTTTCTTGAATTTCGTTTCTAACTTTTAAGAAGTTTTGAAAAAACCAAATCTTTTTTTATTTGTTATTTTGTGAATGAAAATCTTCGTGGATAAGTTTTTTATTAATTTGAAAAATCTTTTCAATGACATTTATTCATACTTCAATGTTTTGGGTGATAGCAGAGGGTGTGGGAGAAGAAGGTTGGGACTCATATTCTTCTTTTTGGTTTGGAGACTGACTGTCAGTATATATTGGTTTAAGTATATTTGTCTGGTAGTCAACATTTTGAAGTGTAGAGCTGGGTATCTCTCTGGTATATCTGGGTATATTAGATGTAGAATACCTAGATTGAATGATTTGAACTGTTTGTACTAGTTCTTTTGAAGTGTAAGGGGCATATATGACAGAGAAAAGTTGGGATACTTTTCCTATGTCAATAGTTGAAGAGGTAGACGCACTGTCAGAAAACCTAGATGAAGTAGACTTTCTAGCAAAAGTGAGTTTAACACTACCATCAGAAAATTTGGTTATATTTCTTATATCTGAATTGGGTTCAATCTGTTTTGGGGGCTTCAGGTTGGGTAGCTCCTTCTAAATTCCAATCTTCTGGGGTTATGTCTTTCCATTGAATTTTTCTTGGAATGACAGTATTAGCTTTTGAAAGGTCAGTTTGAAGCAAAAGGGTTTTTCCTTTTGGTGAGTGTTGAATGTATTTTGAGGCAAAAGCAAAAATCATTGCCTTATAATGAATTTTGAAAACCAATGCTATTGGAATGGATCCAATAAGCATTTTATAGTTATGAATCTTAATTTGAAGAACTATCCTCTTTATAATATTTTTATCATTTAAGGAGATAGTTATGTTTGGATAACAACTAAAACTGATCGATCCTTTGTTAAGGCTGGACTCCACAGTTCCTAACAAACAATCAATAAAGTTGAAAACCTAACATCTTTTAAGACTGCTAAGATTGAGGTATCTAATCCTTCTCTAGTTAAGGGTTTAATACCTACCTAGACTAATCATATATATATATATATACTTATAGGATCTATCTCTATATTTTTTAAAAGACTTTGAAGAAAAAAGTTGGATTTCTTCAAAGGGTTTTGAAATTTGAATGTCTATCTCCTCAATTTTGATTGTGAAATCAGTTTTGAAGATTTTTAAAAATTTTGAAGATTCATAAATTTATTTTTGTTGAACCTTGGGAATATCCCAGCTATCAATCTGTTTTGAAAAATCTTTAATAGTGATCTCCTCACTATTGATTTTCCTTTTGAACTCTGAAGAATTAGAGGTGGAAGAGTTTGAAAGAGATGTGGTTCTACAGAAAAAAGGATCTAAATTTATTTTTGAAAATAAAGAAAAACTAAATTACTGTTGATTGAACAGGAGTATGACCACTAGGTTCACTGCCCTAAGACTCTCAAAATGGGACTTACAACTGTACCTCCGCTCAGCAATTCAAATATAGAAATCCTATTCTACTGTTTATCCTCTTAAAATGAATGCAGATACTTTTCTAAAATAACAACACCATCCCCCCAAGCTCTGATACCATAACCCGACAGGATCAAAGGGTAACTAGCAATGAATGAAAACAGTATTACTAGCAATGAATGAAAACAGTATTGAATGCAATATGAAGATATTATTGAAATATATATAAAGACAATAATGAAAATAATATTAAAATAGAAATATTAAAATGAATAGATTTTTCATAGATTTCTGTTGTGTAGGATCTTTAATGAAGGCAAGCACAGAGCATACGCCTGCTACTTAAAATGTATGAAATGCTAGAAGAAATTAAATTATATCAAGTACCTTATATTGATTGTTTGAAAGTTACAAAATACTGATACAAAAGTTTTAAAAGGAGAATAATTTAGGCACTTATAGGGTTATTTCTTTCAAGAATGAAGAACACTAAATTTGCTAAACTTGAATATGCTTTTGCTGGGAAACTATCTTCTTTATATAGGAAAATAAGGTAGACAGGTTTTGAGATAAAGGACCAGCAATAATTTCATGCTTCTGATTTTTCAGTCTTCACATGTGAAGACTATAGCTTTTTCCTGTCTCTTTTGAAAAGAAGATACCTTATACTGTAGATCTTTTGTTCTTGTCGACTACTGTAGTGTCGGCAGACAAGTTAGCTACTATAGTATCGGCAAAAGATAAAACTTATAAATACAAAGTTGGTAAAAATAATTTTTTACCATTTTTACGAAGATAAAGAAAATACAAAAATTTAAATAATAAAATATTTTTCTTTTTTTTTACATTCTACCTTAATGAGGTGGCAGAAAAACCTTTATAATAGAATTTTTGAAAATCTATCTTTTGATTAGTGGTAGAAAACCAAAGCAGTCATCTTCATTATCATCTCCTAAGTCAATAATAGGCTCAGAAGAAGAGCTTGAGCTGTAAGACACTGGTTTTGAAGAGGAAGACTTATTATCCAATATTTGTTGAATCATATCAGAAAAATCATCCTCATTTTGTGCAGAGGCTGATTTTGAAAAACCAAAGGATCTCTATGCCAAGAAATTTGTGATTTCAGGAGGGCATGGAAGACAATTGCTCTTAACTGGCCAGTTTTTGACAGAATTTTTTGAAATTTTGTTATTGAAAGAATCCCACCATGTGACTTTGAATCTCCATATGAGGATACATTGTCCATCATATGTATGATTACAATGGAAATACCAAATACATATCCAGGACAGAAAGAATTTTGAACAAAAAAGAAGAAAATTGTGAAACTTTTTTTTTCTGTGTTTGAAGGTTTGAAGGATTTTTTGAACAGTTCAAAACAAGGTTGAAGTTCTGGAACCATAGTTTATGGAGTGTTTCCAAAATAATTCCACCATTGAATGAACCAAAAGGGAAGGGACCATGTTTGAAAGTTTTTGTGAAAGTAAAATAAACAAGAATGGCTATTATCTTCATTTTGAACATAAAAAGAATTAAACCATGCCTGTTGGTAATTCCAATAGTTGTAAAGGTGGCAATGGTTAATTCTAGTATGGAAGTCAACTGAAAAAGTTCTTGGTTTGTTTAAGTCTTTTTCCTATTCTTTTGGATGAAAAATGTTTTGAATGGTGCAGGTTGAATAAAATGCGTCTGGTTGGTCTGGGTATTTTTTGAAATATTTGAATTTTGCTGAGTCAGTTACTTCCAAATGGATAGGTAATAGGACTGTAGTTTTGTTTTATCCCATGGTTTGAAATATCATCCTTTTGAAAATAAATTTGAAACTACTTTTGAGGGATTTTCAATAAGGAATCCATCCTCTATTGGCAAAATGTTTTCAAAATAAATTTTCTCCAAATATTCGTTGGTTTTTAAAAACTATTTTTTCTTTGAAATAACAATCTCAGAAACATTTGAGGGATTTGAAATATTTTGAAATGGGGTTTTGGAGGGAAAAACCATCTCAGTTTTGAAATAGTAATGATTTCTTTACCTTTGTCCTCTCCTGAGGAAGAGGGTTTTGAAAAGGAGCCCTGAGATGTTTGGGCATGTTGTATCTTTTGAAGTGTCAAAATCAATTCTAGACTCTGGGTGAGCTGTTCAACCCAGTTTTGAATTTGGACCTCTTTAGAGATTTGGCCCGGTTTGAAAGTTTGTTCTTCCTCAAGCATGTCAGTCCATGACTTGAAGGGTTGGGCAGAGGAAGGTTTTGAAGATTTTTGGGTTTGGTGCGAGGCCTCACCTTTGTTTGAAATTGGGCCTTTACCCTTGTCTTTGGACTTTCTCGGTATTTAGGGCATGTTTTGAAGAAATTCTCAGGTTAGAAAGTCTGGTATTAAATTTGTTTCTCCTTTTATATACTCCATTTCAAAATCAAATATTGAGGATTGCTTGCCATATGGTAAAAATCTGTTTTGAAGCAATATTTTGAATATCTTTTTGTAAAACTTTGTTTTTTCAGATTTACAATCAATTCTCAAAAGAAATTTTTTATTCAAAAGATCACTTTGAAATTTTGAAATACATAAAACAATTGAATGAATTTCTTTTTTTATTATGGAATAATTTTTTTGACAATCATTCTAATGTGCAGATGTGAACTTGAGTATGCATTCCAGCCTATTTTGAAATTGTTTTAGGATTTCACCATATCCTATATCTGAAGCATCAGTCTCCACTATTTTAAGAGCTAAGGGATCAGCTATATATAGACATAAAATCTCTAGAACCTGCTGTTTAATTTTTCAACAATTCTAGTATGCTGGTCAAACCATGGTACTAGATTTTTTCGTAACCTATCATGCAATGGTTTTGCTAGACAGTTAATGTTTGGATAGAAATCTAAAACATAATTCGAACTTCTTAAGAACCTTTGCAGCTGTGTTTTATCTAAGATTTTGTCAGGAAACTTAGATGCAAAAGCAAGAGATCTCTCAATTAATGTTATGGTACCTTGAGTTATGTAATGACTCAAAAACCTAACACGTATTTGAAAAAGTGAAATTTTTTATTTTGAAACTACAAGACCGTTTTTCTTAGCAACATGAAAAAATGTCTATAGGTGTTTGAAATGTTGCTCAATTGAGTTTGAAAAAAATAATACATCATCAATATAGATAATGCAAAAGTTTGAATAAGGATTAAAAATGTCATTCATAATCCTCTGAAATTCCGAGGGAGTATTTTTTAGGCCAAAAGGCTTGATATTTCACTCGTACTGTCCAAAAGGGACCGTGAAAGTAGTTTTATATCTATCCTTAGGATGGATTTGAATTTGCAAAAACCAGATTCCATATCGAATTTTGAAAATATGAAAGTTGAATGAAGTTTTGAAAGCAAGTCTTTTTTGTTTGGAATAGGATACCTAATCCATTTTAAAGCCTTGTTTAGATGTTTGAAATTTATCACTAATCTAGGTGTTCCTCTTTCTATTTCACTATTTTTGTTGATATAGAAAGCTGCACAAGACCGAGGTGATTTGGATTTTGAAATCAAGCCTTTGGACTCTAAATCTAGGATTTCTTCCCTACAATATTGTTCTAGAGTTCCATTCATTTGAATAGGTTTGGCTTTGGTAGGAATTTGTCGGTCATTGAAATTTTTTTCATATGGCAGATCAACTATGTATTGTTTTCTGCTCCAAAAAATATTTGGAAGATTTGAACAAATTTCTTGTTCAATTATTTTTTGAAAGTTTGAAATTTTATTTTGAATAAAATTATTTTGGATTTATTTTTGAATTCTTTGAAAATTTACATCTTGTTGCAAATGCATCAGATGTGTTTGTTTTCCTTTTATTAAAGCATTTATCTCAAAGTTATAAATGGAATATGCTTTTATAAGATTGAGATTCCTCTTTTTTAGTCTTTCAATAAAAGGGAAAATGATTTTTGATTTTCTTATTTTGAAAATAATTATTTCATCAGTGACTTTATACAGAATTATCAAATTGATAAAAGGGATCCCTAATATAACCATCTGATTTAGGTTTTTAGCAAAAATGAAAATATTTTTTAATGCAATAGTTCCATTGACCACTGAAGTTTCAGTTTTCCCGCCAAAGTTCAGTTTGGATTTATTGGTTGTTAAAAGAGTTTCATTCATTATTTTATGATATCTTTTGGGAACCAAATCATATCTGATACATTTGAGGTCAGCTCCTGTATCAAATAGTGTAATTATTTCCAATTGAAAATCATTTAAAAAAATAATTTTGATTAGAATTAAATATTTTTTAGAAGTAATTTCTCTTAAAACATTTATAAAATTCTCTAGAATTTCTGGAACGGTTTCCAAATCTTCCTGGTTTGGAGATTCAAGATTTTCTAATTGATCATATGAATCTGTTATATTTTTTGAATCAACACTGAGAATTGAAATGAGATTTTAAAAACATTCAGAATCATTTTTTTTTTTTTGCTTTTCTTTAAGCTCTTTGAGTTCTGTTTTTATCTCTTTAATCTCTTTTTGAAGATTCTGAATATTTGTTACAGGTATTTTGGTCTTCTTTTCTCTATCCAAAATGGTGGTAAGATCATAATTACTTCTATTGGTAGAGGGTAAAAGAGAGAGGGTCTTTCAACAGGCTTAGATTTTTCTTCTAAAAACTTTAAAGGCTTGTCTAGACATTCTTTTTGGATTTGTGGATCATTAATATACTTAATTGCATCAAGAATTGCCTCTTGACTTTTTGCAAGCATATTAATGGTTTTTGAATTTTTATTTTCTTCATAATCTGTTTCAGAACTGGACTCTGTTTTTGAAATGGAAGAAGAGTTGCCTAACTCATCTATTTGAAGGGGTTTTTCTTATTTTCTAAAGAATTGGAGTATTCAAACTTAGAAGACTCAACTAATAGGATAAAGATTTTGTCTATGATTTCTTGGTCTAGTTGAAGTTCATGAAGTCTAGTATTCATTCTCCAGAATTTTGAAGTGTATCCTTTTTTGCCACATTTGTAGCATGTGATATCCTTAAAGTCTATCCTAGGCTTAGATTTTGTCCTAGACTGAGACTTCTTGTAAGGCTTTGAATTCTTCTTAAAAGAAGAAGGCTTTTTATAGTAAGTCTCTTTTTTAGGCTGAAAAGACTTTTTATAATTTGAATTGGATTTGGATCTTTTATAGGAGTCTTTCTGTTTATTACATTGACCACTACAAGGTTTTGAATCCTTAGTGAGGTTTGGATCAAATTGTTGATAGAAACTACCTAGTTCTTTTCTAGTTTGTTTCATTTCCCACTTAAGATGTTTTTGGAGCTGCAAGTGTTGACAAATCCTAATACCTTCCTTCTAGATTAAACTAATTAGTTTTCCGTAGGTAAACTGGTCATAAGGAATTTGGTTACCAAAGGCTTGTCTAATATAGTTTCTGACTTTTTCTCCTAAAATTTTAAGTAGTCCTGCTAGGAATTTCTCTTTCCAAAAAGGTTGGTTAGAATCTTTCCTAAGCATTACTCTAGTCATAAAAGTATTTTTGTAATTTTGAAAGTCACTAAGCTTCCTACACATAAGATTGCTAATGAGCTCACTGTTTTTGTCTTTGAGGTGTGAAGGGTCTTCTATGAAATGGAGGGATATTGCTATGATTAAGGTTGACACTGTATCTTCTACAGTGTTACATAAATCATCTAGAAAAGGTATTTCATCCTCAAATGTTTTGATTGATACTAAGATTTCTTACTGTTAGTGTGGGGTTAGATAATAATCCCACCATCCTTTTAGCTGTCCTGAAAAACCTGCTATTAGGAGTTTAGTAATTAGTTTATCTGAGGTTCCTAACTGGGTTCTATAGGCATTTGCTATCATTGTCATATGTTGGAGTAAACTAAGGATGTTATATTCAGACATACCATATAAGTTCCATTCATAGACAGATGAGGCATTGAATCTAGACTGAACTAAGATATTGAGTCTATTTTCTAGCCCTAAGTCTGGAGCTGTAATCTTAGGAACAGGATTCTGCCAGGTCAGTCTTCTAATTTGAGGAATTTCTTCCTGTTTGAAAACTTCTTCATCAGAAGTTGCTTGGTTTTGTTTTATAGCACTAACGTTCCTGGATTGAGGAGTCTCAGGTGCTATATGTCTATAGGATTCATAGGTATTTTGAGAAGTAGAGGTTTGCCTTATCCTACTCTAAAGGTCTTTAATGGTATGAACAAACTCAAGTTTGTTGGGTTGAAATTGTTGTTGACTATTTTTTAAAACCTGAAAGGGTGTGAAGACTGGATTTTTGAGTTTTTTGTCTTCTAATCCTATAGGTTTGGAAACAACAGTAGATGAGACAAATGACTTTTGGATATGACTTTTTATCCTAGTCAATTGTTTTCCTATCATTTGAAGATTGACATTTGACAAATTGTTCTGAAGGACAATATTCTTAAGATTTCTAGAATCTTCATCTTGAACTATTTTGAATGGCACAACATCTATCTTATGTTCACTATAAGAAATAGAAATTTTTCTAAAAGGAGGGTGTTCAGACTGAATAGTTTGACCATCTACCTTCTATTTTGGGAGTTTATTCCTAAAGGTGATAGGATTAACAGATTTAATTGAAATTTTGCAAGGATATGCAATATTGTTTTCATTTGCATAAATCTTGAACCAATAAAAAAAATCTGATTTGAACTTTATGCTCATTACAAAAAATATAGTATTTTTCTTAAATTTCATTTCTGACTTTCAAGAAGTTTTAAAAAAACTAAATCTTTTTTTATTTGTTATTTTTTGAATAAAAATCTTCATGGATAAGTTTTTTATTAATTTGAAAATCCTTTTCAATGACATTTATTTCTACTTCAATGTTTTGGGTGATAGCAGAGGGTGTGGGAGAATAAGGTTGGGACTCATGTTCTTCTTCTTGGTTTGGAGACTGGCTATCAGTACATACCGGTCTAGGAATATTTGTCTAGATATACCAGAGAGATACCCAGCTCTACACTTCAAATATCAAGAGAGATACCCAACTCTACACTTCAAAACGTTGACTACTAGACAAATATACATAGATCAGTATATATTGATAGCCAGTCTTCAAACCAAGAAGAAGAACATGAGTCACAACCTTCTTCTCCCACACCCTCTGCTATCACCCAAAACATTGAAGCATAAATAAATGTCATTGAAAAGGATTTTCAAATTAATAAAAAACTTCTTCGTGAAGATTTTTATTCAAAAAATAACAAAAAAAAAAGTTTTGATTTTTTTTCAAAACTTCTTGAAAGTCAGAAACGAAATTCAAGAAAAATATTATGTTCTTTGTAATGAGCATAAAGTTCAAATCATGTTTTTTTATTGGGTCGAGATTTATGCAAATGAAAACAATATTGCATATCCTTTCAAATTTTCAAACAAATCTATTAATCCTGTCACCTCTAGGAATAAACTTCATAATAGAAGGTAGATGGTCTATTCAGTCTGAACACCCTCATTTTAGAAAAATTTCTATTCCTTATGGTGAACATGAGAAAGATGACGTGCCATTCAAAAAAGTTCAGGATAAAGATTTTAGAAATCTTAAGAATATTGTCCTTTAGAAAGACTTTTCAAATGCAAATTTTCAAACAATAGGGAAACAATTGACTAGAATAGAAAGTCAGATCCAAAAGTCAGTTGTCTTCTCTACTGTTGTTTCCAAACTTATAGGATTAGAAGACAAAAAACTTAAAAATCCAGTCTTTAAACTCTTTTAGGTTTAAAAAAAAATAGTCAACAACAGTTTCAAACCAACAAACTTGAGTTTGTTCATGCCATTAGAGACCTTTATAGTAGGATAGGGCAAACTTCTACTTCTCAAAATACCTCTAAATCCTATAGACATATAGCACCTGAGACTCCTCAATCCAAGAACGTCAATGCTATAAAACAAAACCAAGTAACTTATGATGAAGAAGCTTTCAAACAGGAAGAAATTCCTCAAATCAGTAGACTGACTTGGCAGAATCCTGTTTCTAGGATTATAGCTCCAGACTTAGGGCTAGAAAATAGACCCAATATCTTAATTCAGTCTAGATTCAATGCCTCATATGTCTATGAATGGAACTTAGATGGTATGTCTGAATAAAACATCCTTAGTTTACTCCAACATATGACAATGGCAACAAATACCTATAGAACCTAGTTAGGAACCTCAGATAAACCAATTGTTGAACTCCTAATAGCAGCTTTTTCAGGACAGCTAAAAGGATGGTGAGATTATTATCTAAACCCACACCAACAGTAAGAAATCTTAGGATCAATCAAAACCTTTGAGAATGAAACACCTTTTCTAGATAATTTATGTAACACTGTAGAAGATACGGTGTCAACCTTAATCCTAGCAATATCTCTCCATTTCATAGGAGACCCTTCACACATCAAAGACAAAAACAGTGAGCTCCTTAGCAACCTTAGGTGTAGGAAGCTTAATGACTTTCAAAATTACAAAAATAATTTTCTGACTAGAATAATGCTTAGGGAAGATTCTAACCAATCTTTTTGGAAAGAGAAATTTCTAGCAGGACTATCTAAAATTTTAGGAGAAAAAGTCAAAAGTTATATCAGAGAAGCCTTTAGTAACCAAATTCCTTATGACCAGTTTACCTACGGAGAATTAATTAGTTTAATCTAAAAGGAAGGTCTTAGAATTTGTTAAGACTTGCAGCTCCAAAAAAACCTTAAGTGGGAAATGAAACAAACTAGAAAGAAATTAGATAGTTTCTGTCAACAGTTTGATCCAAACCTCACTAAGGATTCAAAACCTTATAGTGGTCAGTGTAATAAACAGAAATACTCCTACAAAAGATTCAAATCCAGCGCAAACTATAAAAAGGCTGATATATATATATATATATATATATCTATATATATATATATATATATATATATATATATATA
>CANXYC010468287.1:0-12745 GCA_948193065.1 Aleurites moluccanus
GACCAAGTTCATATGAAACCTATTTGTTAACTTGAATAAATTCATGTTATATGTTGATGGTCTTGCGACCAATATTATTCTTGTGGAATTCAAATTATATGACCCTGACATGTTATGTATAGAACACTCTTCCCAATGAGAGTAAAGTCATTGGTCCATTGTGCACTTTGGGAACCCAGCTGATAGGGATTTTCGGTATCAGTGTTCCACCTAGAGGGGACTATGAGCTCTAGACGTATGCCTGGCCAAGCATATGTTTGCGATAAGGTAGCAAGGCTACTAATACACCCTGTTGTGAAAAAGGTAGCAAGTCTACTGATTCACCCTGTAGTTCTATCATATAATTTGACAGTGTTGTTCGATTGTGAGCACTTATATTCTTGTAAGCTTAACCTTATGATATTTCCATATTCATATTCTTTTGACTTGATCTATATCATGCATGTTTATATCTTACTGAGTTGAAGGCTCATTCCTCTTCTGTGGATTTCAGGTAGTAGTGTAGCTCGAGGGGGAGCTAATATAGAAGACAAAACTTCTTGATTCATTCCTCCAAGAAGACTCTATGTAATTCTTTTGAGATATATATATATATATATATATATATGTTCAATGGTTTGTATTATGGTATTGTATGTATGAGAAGTATACTCTAGAGCTCCGTAGTTAGATGCTGAGGATGATACTATTTTTATGTCTAAATTGTTATGATCGTGCTACCCTTGTGCCTTAGTGATGTGGGAAGTATCTTTTGATCGGTAAGGAATAAGAGGAAATTCCATAATGATAAACATATATATATATATATATATATATATATATATATATATATATATATATATATGTATGAATGGTGATTACATGAATCTTAGAAATGAATATTTTAATGTCAACCATATATGATGTGGATATGTAATGTGTATGAGATCCAAGATATGAGTGTTCTACGAGTTTATGTCCTTGCCTTAGGACCGTCGCACCACAGGTGTTGGGGTGTGACAGTTGTTTGCTCTTTATGTACAAATTTTAATTTTTTGTGTATAAATTTTTATTACTAAAAAACACCCATTGGATAATTATTGAGAAAAGTGTAGAAAATAAAAATTTGATTTGTATTATATAACTAACAAATTATGATATACAAAGTTTTGTAACTTTTTGTATATTTTACTTGCAAATAATTATTATTTTTTTCATTATTATCAATTTATTTATCATAATTTATATATAATTTTATACCATTTAAATGCTTACCTGCAGTATCGTGTGGATAAACTAATTAGTTTATATCAAAATAGATTTTTAAGAAGATGAATAGTTTTTTTTATTTAAAAAAAAAATGAATTCGTGGATCATTTTTTTTTAGCTCAATACTATAAAAACAGTTTAAAGAAATTTTGCCAAAATTATTCATCGATTAAAAAAATATAGAAGCTTAGTCTCGAACTTAAGCTTTAAGACCTCCACATGCTAAAATTTTTGGTGTTAATGGCATGCGGCCACACATGAAAATAAATTTAAAAGTTAATTACTAAAATTTTTGGTGTTAATGGCATGCGGCCACACATGAAAATAAATTTAAAAGTTAATTATTATTTTTCTCTTGTAAAATGGCTTAATACATTAAATATTTTTTGACTTTTTAAAAATATAATAAATTTTTTATAATGAATGTTACAATATATTATTAGATTCTTCCATTCAATTTTATCGTTTGTCAAATTTAAAATGGTCAATAAAGATAATAAAAAAATAGAAATACCCTTACCTTTTATTTTTAATTAATTACATTCTACTTTTACTTTTAAAAAATATTTTTTAAAGTTAAAAATATATTTTCATATTTTTGACAAATTTGAAAATAAAAATATTTTTATTTTATTTTTAAAAAATAAAAAATAAAAAATATTTTTACTTTTTATGTTCAAATTTGTCAAAAATATGAAAATGAATTTTTTATTTATATTAAAAAATTTAAGAAGAAATAATTTAATTTCTTCTTAAAATTATTTTTTTAAATAAAAAATGACAAACAAAAAATATTTTTGTTTATTTTTTATTTTTAAATTTATCAAAAAATATGAAAATATTTTTTTTAACCCTAAAAAATATTTTTTAAAATAAAAATACAATGTAATTAATTAAAAATAAATGCAAAGGTATTTTTGTCTTTTTACTACCATTATTGATTATTTTAGAGTTGAATAACAGTAAAATTGGACAAAAAGGGTACTAGTATAATAAAACATTCGTCAGAAGGGAGTTAATATATTTTTAAAAAAATGAAAAATACTTAATGTATTGAATCATTTTACAGGAGAAAATAATAATTAACCATAAATTTTTTAAAAGAAAAATCAAAGGATTTAGTCAGGTGAACTGAAAAGTTCATGTTCGATCAACGGTTAAGGCCTCACTTCTGAAAACAATTATTTTTGAAATTGTTGAAGGAACCAACACTTAATGAGACACAAAAATAAGAGGTTTTGTTTTCTTATATATCTCATCTTTTATCTCATACTTTTTTTTATGTATATCACCTATAAAAAATTATTAATTACCAAAATATTTTAAAAAATATGTGATATGTTGTATAAAAAAATATGGGACACATAAAGAAATAGATCATCCGAATTGAATCATTATAAGCTTTTTGGCATGTAACTAACTGATTACCTAAATATGGGAAACTGGCAATAGCCCATATATATATATATATTTTTTTTTATTTCAAATTTTATTTGACCATTATTTTTTTAAAGCTTTCCGTCCAGATTTTTTTTAAGTGTTAATTATAATTTTTTCCTCATAAAATAATCTAATGTGCTAAATTTTCTTTAATCTTTAAAAAATATACTAACTCCCTCCGACGAATGTTATAATATATTATTAAATATTTTCATTTAATTTTTTCATTAGTCAACCCTAAAAAGGTCAATAAGAGTAGTAAAAAGATAAAATATTTTTATCATTTATTTTTAATTAATTACATTTTATTTTTTATTTAAAAAATATTTTTTAGGGTTAAAAAAATGCATTTTCATGTTTTTTGACGAATTTAAAAATAAAAATAAAAAAATATTTTTACTTTTTATTTTCAAATTTGTCAAAAATATGAAAATGAATTTTTTATTTGTATTAATAAATTTAAGAAGAAATAATTTAATTTCTTCTTAAATATTTTTTTAAAATAAAAATAAAAAATATTTTTTTAAAAATATTTTTGTTTATTTTTATTTTTACATTTGTCAAAATTTATAAAAATGAATTTTTCAACCCTAAAAAAAAAAATTTTAAGCAAAAATAGAATGTAATTAATTAAAAATAAAGGGAAAGAGCAAATATATCTTTTTACTATCTTTATTGACCATTTTAGAGTTGACTAATAGTAAAATTGAAAGAAAAGGACTACTAATATAATAGGACGTTTATAAGGAAAAAATTAATATATTTTTGAAAATTCAAGAGAACTTAGTATATTGAGTAATTTTACATGGAAAAATAGTAATTAATTATTTTTTTAATGGTTGAATATAGTTTTTACTAACTGATTTTTTTAATTTTCTTAACAAAAGTATTTTTTTTTTATATGCCAAATAAAATTGTATATGATAGCTAGAAAATTATGTTTTCGATCTATACATATGCATTTTTTTTTAACAACCCGCACCACTTGAGCAATGGAGTGGTGGGAGTTGACTAAGAGTCCCACATCGATTTAAAATAAGAGTTTAGAATGATATATATAATTCAGCTAATTACTATTTAAATAACTCGAGTTAATATTTTTTTTTTTTAAAGTTGAGCCATAAAATAATAAGATATTTGGAACTAGTTTCGGGTTGGGTCGTTATAATTTGATATCAGAATCATCTTGGGTCAGATTATGAAGAGCTGATGGATTTTAAGGAAATGGCTATTTGCGGAGTAGAGCATAAGATGAAACCATCCGGAGCACTAACGAATCACAATACTCAAGGCCAATTAGGGCTACACTAGTGGCTTGAACTCAATCATAAATATAAGCCAACCAGCTAGCAAAATTGTGACGAGAACGGTGGGGTGGTAGGAGTTGACAAAGAATCTCACATCGGTTTGGGATAAGAGTTTAAAATGATTTATATAATCCAACTAGTTATTATCTAAATAATTTGGGCTAATTGTTTTTTATCAGAGTTGAGTCATAAAACAGCAGTTTATTTAGAGTCATTTTCTAGCCGGGCCGTTACATTTTTAATTCTCCACAATTATTATTTTTTGATAATATTTTTTTATTATTACTTAATTGAGATAATATTATTTGGTGTTATCAGAGCATAAATTTTCTATTTTGGGAATTATATTGATATGTTGTATAATAATGGGGTCTATAAGAAATTCATTTTAAATTTTTGAGTGATTATTATATGTAGTAGATAGAAGAATGTGTTTTTATATTTTATTTATAATTAAATGAAATACGTTATTTTAATTTGCATAGTAAGAGATGACTACTAGTCTTGAAAGGGTAAAATTTTTTATTTTATTATGTTCATTAAAATTTTATATTCAATTTAAATTGATGAATAAAATAAAAAATATATATATATAAGTGCCTAATTTAAGTTTGGATGATGATTATAGTGAAAATGACCTCTAAAAACTTAGTCCATGAGTTATCAAATTAAGACAAATTGAATGGTGATAATTATGACATATAGCACGAAACACACGGCATCTTTTTAATGAGAATGAGATACTCAATATCTTAACAGATATCATGACACCACCAACTGAGAATACACTCCTTACTCAAATTGCCATTTATGAGAAATGGTAAAATAAGGATTGTAATACGCATTATCCCATGTTGAGTTGTATGTATGATGATCTTATAAAATAGTTTGAGAATTTTACAGCTACAAAAGTTATGTGAGAACAACTTAAACTGAAATTTGGTAGCACCACAAAGAGCGCTAACTCTTAAATGGAATGAATATGTCATTGATCCAAAATATAGTATGCAACAACATCTTAAAACTATATCTTTGATGATTGATTTAAAGATAATTAGAGTAAAGCTCAATGACAAGGAATAAATTTTAGATATCTTCATATTTTTTTCTTATTTTTTTGGAAACATGTAAAATTAGTGTTGATAATAATGAGAGCACAAAAAAACTTTGATGACTTTTTATATCATCTTTTGGACTGTTTCAAACGCTTTTTTGTTGGGTTGAGAATCAAAAAGAAATGAGCATAAATGTGCTTCATATTGGTAGGGGCCAATAATATTTATCTGATTAATTTAAAATATTTTATGAGGAAAAGGAGACACAACAGCCAATTGACAATTTTTTATACTTTGCAACAAAATGATGTAACAGAAACTAGGAATTATACACTTCTAGAAATATTTAGGTCAATGATGGAAAAATTAACCTTCCAATTTGCCAGCTACCTATATACTTAACCGTGTGCGGTCTAAGCATGTTAAATTGATAATTCTGTTATTGGAGTTGAAAAGGTAATATCAAAAGTTTCCAGCCCGAGGGCAAGAATCTCAAAACCAAGGATTCCCACTGCTTCCAATGGCTCTGTCATATGGGGTTCCTAGGGCTAGGTTCTTTATTAGGAATTCTTTTCTTCTATTATCTGTGCTTTGTCTTTTTCATTCTGTTCATTGCTTTGGTTACTGTCAACCATTTTTCTTAAAATTTAATCGAGCATATATATTGCTCTTGGATGGACAACTTTCATATATTTGTTCTGTTTTGTTTCTAGTTAATTATCATATTATCCTTACTTTAATTGTTTTGGAGGAAAAGAAAGTGTTGACGAGTGGTTGGAAGTTGATTAGGAAGGTTCAGAAGCAACTTTGAGCTAAAAGAATGGACTGAAAACAACTTAGGACCGAAACAAACATGCAAAGGCGCACAAGGGTGCCAGCGCCACTTTCAATAGGCTCAAACCCATCCATTTGCCCCTTCCCCTCAACTGAACTCTCTGGTGTACAACCGACGCAGTTTCAAGTCTGCGCCCCTCCCTAGAGGTGCAAGCCCTCCCATGATCCACTTCGTGACAGCTCAACAACCCTTTTATTTGTTTTTGATATTTTTATTGTTTTTATGCCTTGTAAACTGTTTTGAATCTTCAATAGTGAAATGTTCAATTTATGCTTAGTAGTTTAGGACTAGAATTAGGTTTTAACTAATTAATTTATGCAAGATGATAAATTAAAATTAATATAATTGGCATGAAATTGGTAGGTTTAAGGTAATTATTTTTTGTCATTTTCCAACATTTGCAATTTATAAACCTTTTTCACAATTAACTAGATTGACCTCTTTTTAATGAACATTGATAAAAATAAGATAAGAAAGACCTTTTGCAAAAATTAATTAAACCTTATTATTGAATAATGACTTTTATCAAATTATTTAGATCCCCTTTTTTGTAAAAAAAAAAATGAATCATTTTGTAGAATAATTAATGAACTTCTATAGACCTTTTCTATAAGTTAATTAACTTTTTTCTTGTGAAACATCAAATTAGGCCTTTTGTTATAAAATAAGCCAATACCAAAAATATTTTATTAAATATACCTTTGGTTCTTTTAATTTAATTAATCTTGCATTTGCATCTTCATTTCAAAATTAAGATTTTTGCAATTATAAATGGTTTGGAATTAATGTTACTAATTGATATAAACTCTCATTTTTTTTAAATAAAACTCAAAAAGTTCTAATAAATCTTAAATTAAACATAACCAGTTAATAGAGACCAATTTCACGGCTAAGGCAAACTAAGATGCCTAACACATTTCAAAGTCCGTACATAATTTAGATGGATCTTTAGATCAAGGTAATTATGCATTTTATAAGAAATTCTAATCACCTTTTCTTTTTCTAGCTTTTAAAAACTAGGCGGCGACTGCATATTTTAATTTAGGCTTAGATCCAAACTTGTATTTCCCCAAAATAATTTAAAAAACATTATAGGGTTCATCCATTCGTGGCTAACCAAAATTAGTCGCAACAATGTGTTACTGTTAATTATAGATAATATAATAAATTATATTTATTAGGATAATAATGATAATTTCCTATGTTATGATACTCATATGACAACTAAATATCCATAATAATTTATCATGAAAATAATTAAAAATAATCATAATTAGAATAAATAGATTTTGGTAAAATTAATTTTAAAATTTAATTAATATTAAATGCATGCCACGTTGGAAACAATAATATAGAAACACATGTCATGTAGATCTTATGTGGCACAAAATTCATTAAATTTTATGTTACATGCCAAGTTTTTGTGAATTATTTGTTATATATATATATATATATATACACTTTTTCATGAAAATTTTTATTAAAAAATAATAAATTAAAGAAAATTGATTTTTTCAAAACTTTTTGAAAGTCAGAAATGAAATTCAAGAAAAATATTATGGTTTTTGTGATGAGCATAAAGTTTAAATTAGATTTTTTTATTAGTTTGAAATTTAAGCAAATCAAAACAATATTGCATATCCTTTAAAAAATTCAAACAAATCTGTTAATCATGTCACTTCTAGGAATAAACTCTCAGAATGAAAGATAGATAGCTAAATTATTCAGTCTAAACACTCTCCTTTTAGAAAAATTTCTATTCTTTATGGTGAACTTGAGATAGAAGCAGTGCCTTTCAAAAAAATTCAGGATGAAGATTCTAGAAATCTTAAGAATATCGTCATTCAGAATAACTTATTAAATGCCAATCTTTAAACAATAGGAAAACAATTGACTAGGATAGAGAGCCAGATCCAAAAGTCAGTTGTCTCCTCTACTATTGTTTCCAAATCTATAGGATTAGAAGATAAAAAAAAAAAAAACTCAAAAATTCAGTCTTCAAACCCTTTCAGGTTTCAAAAAAAATAGTCAATAACAGTTTCAAACCAACAAACTTGAGTTTGTTCATGCCATTAGAGATCTTCAGAGTAGGATAAGGCAAACCTCTACTTCCCAAAAATAAATTTGAATCCTATAGACATATAGCACATGAGACTCCTTAATCCAGAAACGTCAGTGCTATAGAACAAAACTAAACAACTTCTGATGAACAAACTTTTAAACAGGAAGAAATTCCTCAAATTAGTAGACTGACCTGGCAAAATCCTGTTCCTAGGATTACAACTCCAGACATAGGGCTAGAAAATAGACCTAATATCTTAGTTCAGTTTATATTCAAGGCCTCATTTGTTTACGAGTGAAACTTAGATGGTATGTCTGAATATAACATCCTTAGTTTACTCTAACAGATGACAATGGCAATAAATGCCTATAGGACCCAATTAGGAACCTCAGATAAATCAATTGCTGAACTCCTAATAGCTTATTTTTTCGGACAGCTAAAAGGATGGTGGGATTATTATTTAACTCCATACCAACAACTAGAAATCTCAGGTTCAATCAAAACCTTTAAGGATGAAACACCTTTTATAGATGATTTAGATAACACTGTAGAAGATGCGGTGTCAACCTTAATCCTAGATATATCTCTCCATTTCATAGGAGATCCCTCACACCTCAAAGACAAAAATAGTGAACTCCTTAGCAACCTTAAGTGTAGGAAGTTTAGTGACTTTCAAAATTACAAAAACACTTTTTTTATTAGAGTAATACTTATGGAAGATTCTAACTAACCTTTTTAGAAAGAGAAATTTCTAGTAGGACTACCTAAAATTTTAGGAGAAAAAGTTAGAAATTATATCAGATAAGCCTTTGGTAACTAAATTCCTTATGACCAGTTTACCTACGGGGAACTGATTAGTTTAATCCGAAAGGAAGGTATTAGGATTTGCCAAGACTTGCAACTCCAAAAACACCTTAAGTGGGAAATGAAACAAACTAGAAAGGAACTAGGTAGTTTCTATCAACAGTTTGATCCAAACCTCACTAAGGATTCAAAACCTTATAGTGGTCAGTGTAGTAAACAGAGAGACTTCTAGAAAGGATCCAAATCCAATTCAAACTATAGAAAGTCTTTTCAACCTAAAAATGAGACTTACTATAGAAAACCCTCTTCTTTTAAGAAGAATTCAAAGCCTTACAAGAAGTCTCAGTCTAGGACAAAATCCAAGCCTAGGACAGACTTTAAGGACATCACTTGCTATAAATATGGAAAGAAAGGACACACCTCAAAATTCTATAAAATGAATACCAAACTACATGAACTTCAACTAGATCAGGAAATCATAGATAACATCTTTGTCCTGTTAGTTGAGTGTTCTGAGTTTGAATACTCCAATTCTTCAGAAAATAAAAAACCCATTCAAATAGATGAGTTAGGCAACTCTTCTTCCAGTTCAAAAACAGAGTCTAGTTTTGAAACGGATTCTGAAGAAAATTAAAATTCAAAAACCTTTAATATGCTTACAAAAAGTCAAGAAGCAATTCTGGATGTAATTAAGTATATTAATGATCCACAAATCCATAAAGAATGTCTAGACAAACTTTTAAAATCTTTAGAAGAGAAACCAAAGCCTGTTGAAAGACCCTCTTTCTTATCCTCTACCAGTAGAAGCAATTATGACCTTATAACCATTTTGGATAGAGGAAAGAAAACCAAAAAACCTGTAATAGATATTCAGGACCTTCAAAAAGAGATTAAAGAGATAAAATCAAAACTCAAAGAGCTTAAAAAAAAAAGCAGAAAAATGATTTTGAATGCCTTCAAAATCTCATTTCAATCCTAAGTGTTTATTCAAAAAATGAAACAGATTCAGATGATCAATTAGAGAATCATGAATCTCTAAACCTAAAAGATTTGGAAACCGTTCTAGAAATTTCAGAGAATTTTATAAATGTTTTAAGAGAAATCACTTCTCAAAAATATTTAATTCAAATCAAAATTATTTTTTCAAATATTTTTCAATTAGAAACAATTACACTATTTGATACAAGAGCTGATCTCAACTGTATAAGGTATGATTTGGTTTCCAAAAGATATCATAAAACAATGAATGAAACTCTTTCAATAGCCAATAAATCCAAACTGACCATTAGCGGAAAAACTGAAGCTTCAGTGGTCAATGAAACTATTGCGTTAAAAAATATTTTCATTTTTGCAAAAAACCTAAATTAGATGGTTATATTAGGGACTCCATTTATCAATTTGATAACTCCCTATAAAGTTACTGATGAAGGAATTGTTTTCAAAATAAGAAAATCCAAAATTATTTTCTTTTTTATTGAAAGACCTAAAAAGATGAATCTCAATATTATAAAAGCATATTTCATTTATAACTTTGAGATTAATGCTTTAATAAAAGAAAAACAAACACATCTGATGTATTTGCAACAAGATGTAAATTTTTAAAAAATTCAAAAAAAAATCCAAAATAATTTTATACAAAATAAAATTTCAAACTTTTAAAAAATAATTGAGCAGGAAATTTGTTCAGATCTTCCAAATGCTTTTTGGAGCAGAAAACAACACTAGTTGATATGTCTTATGAAAAAGATTTTGATGAATGACAAATTCCTATGAAAGCCAGACCTATACAAATTAATGGAACCCTAGAACAACATTGTAGGGAAGAAATTCTAGATTTAAAGTCTAAAGGCTTGATTTCAAAATTTAGATCACCATAATTTTGTGCAGCTTTCTATGTCAACAAAAATAGTGAAAGAGAAAGAGGAACATCTAGACTAGTGATTAATAATAAGGCTTTAAAATGTATTAGGTATCCTATTCCAAATAAAAAAGATTTGCTTTCAAAACTGCATTCAGTTTTCATATTTTCAAAATTTGATAAGAAATATGGTTTTTGGCAAATTCAAATCCATCCAAAGGATAGATGTAAAACTGTATTCACAGTCCCTTTTGGATAGTATAAGTGGAATGTCATGCCTTTTGGTTTGAAAAATGCTCCCTCATAATTCTAGAGGATTATGAATGACATTTTTAATCCCTATTCAAACTTTTGCATTATCTATATTAATGATGTATTAATTTTTTCAAACTCAATTGAACAACATTTAGAACACCTACCAACATTTTTACATGTTGCAAAGAAAAATAGTCTTGTAGTTTCAAAATAAAAAATTTCTCTTTTTCAAACACGTGTTAGGTTTTTGGGTCATTACATAACTCAAGGCACCATAACACCAATTGAGAGATCCTTTGCATTTGCATATAAGTTTCTTGATAAAATCTTTGATAAAACACAGTTGCAAAGGTTTTTAGGAAGTTTGAATTATGTTTTAGATTTATGTCCAAACATTAACCGTATAGCAAAACTATTGCATGATAGATTAAGAAAAAATTCAGTACCATGATCTGACCAGCATACTAGGATTATTGAAAAGATTAAACAACGGGTTTTAGAAATCTCCTGTCTACATATAGTCGATCCTTAAGCTTCAAAAATAATGGAGACTGATGCATCAAATATAGTATATAGTGGAATCCTAAAATAATTTCAAAATAGGTGGGAATGCATAGTCCAATTTACATATGCATATTGGAATGATTGTCAAAAGAATTATTCTATAATAAAAAAAAAGAGATTCTTTCAATTGTTTTGTGCATTTCAAAATTTCAAAAATTTCTTTTGAGAATTGATTGTAAATCTGCAAAAGAAATTTTACAAAAAGATGTTCAAAATATTTCTTTAAAATAGATTTTTGCCCGATGGCAAGCAATCCTTTCTATAGTTGATTTTGAAATTGAATATATAAAAGGAGATACAAATTTAATACTAGATTTTCTAACTAGAGAATTTCTTCAAAACATGCCCTAATGCCGAGAAAGTCCAAAGACAAGGGCAAAGGTCCAAATAAAGATTCAAACAAAGGTGAGGCCTAGAGCCAAACCCAAAAATCTTCAAAACCTTCCTCTGCTCAACCCATCAAGTCATGGGTTGACATGCTTGAGGAGGAACAAACTTCAAAACATGACATCCTTAAATAAATTCTTACTATTTCAAAAAATGAGATGGTTTTCCCCTCCAAAACCTCATCTCAAAGCATTTCAAATCCTCCAAATGTTTCTAAGATTGTTATTTCAAAGAAAAACAGTTTTTGAAAACCAACGAATATTTGGAGAAAAATCATTTTGAAAATATTTTACCAATAGAGGATGAATTCTATTTAGAAAATCCCTCCAAAGCAGTTTCAAATTTATTTTCAAAAGGATGGTATTTCAAACCATAGGACAAAACAAAACTATAGTGTCACACCCCAACTCCAGTGGTACGACGGTCCTAGGGCAAGGGTAGGTTTAAGGCCACCATAAACCTGTAGAACTCACATATCATGAATCTTATATACAAATATATCAATTACCACATCATATATTATCATACAATGATCATTTCTATACATTCAATTAAACATTAATCATATCTTTACCATTATCATTTCATAGCTCTCTCTTGTTCCTTAATGATCAAAAGATGCATCTCACATCACTAAGGAACAAAAGTACCCATAAGGTAATAATTCATACATCAAAATATTGGTATCCTCAAGGACTGACTATGGAGCTCTAGAGTATACTCCCAAATACATATCACGTCATAGTACCATTTAATGAATATACAAAATATCTCAAAAATTATTACAGAGAAGCTTCTTGGAAGAATGGATCAAGAAGCTGGATCTTCTCTATTAGCTCCTTCAAGAGCTAGGCTATCACCTGAAATCCACAGAAGAGGAGTGAGCCTTCAACTCAGTAAGATATGAACATTACAAATCAAAAATCTGAA
>CANXYC010468309.1:0-10573 GCA_948193065.1 Aleurites moluccanus
AATATTTTATAATATTTCACTAATTGCCCATAAATAAATATATTTTACATATTTATTAAAAAAAATCTAATTATTAATTTAATAAAATGATAATATAACAAATTAAATTATAATAATTTATTAATTAAATGATTCATTTACTATTAATATATTATTTATAATAATATTAAATTAACAAAAAAAAATTAAAAAGACTTATATTATATTTATAATTAAAATTAAATATGAAAATAAAAATTACATTATATTTATAATTAAAGTTAAATATAAATATGAAAAATACATAGTAATGTTCATTTAATCATAATCAATTAATACATTACGAAACATAATGTGAACTTCTCTGTCCTTGATTTATCTATGGCGATTAATAAATTGATGAAATCTTGTATTTTCATCAACCACGAGTTCAACTTCTCTAGTTGGTGCTTCCCTCGCTTCTTCAATTGGTGCATCAAGATTACGTTCATTATCGATAATCATATTGTGCATAATAATGCATGCACTCATAATGTCATGTAACACATTTTTTCTCAAAAAATGTGTTGGTCCTGCCACGATTGAGAACTCCAAAGGCACGTTCCACATCTTTTCTACATGCCTCTTGTCACATTGAAAAATATTTTTTTTCCCGACCATATGACTGGTGAATACTTTGCACAATAGTTGACCATTTGGGATATATATTATCAGCTAAATAATAACCTATATTATACTCTTTATCTTGAATAATATAATTAGTTGGAGGAGCAATACCTTCTGCAAGATTAGAAAAAATATTAGATGACTCCAACACATTAATATTATTATTAGTACCTGGCATACCAAAATATGCGTGCCATATCCAAAGATCATAGTCTGCTACAGCTTCTAGAATAATAATTGGTGAGCCACTATGACCTGTATATTGTCCATCCCATGCAGTTGGACAATTTTTTCACTTCCAATGCATACAATCTAGGCTTCCCAATATTCCTGGAAAACCACATTGTTGACCAATATGGAGTAGCCTGGCGATGTCATTAGCTGTGGGTGTTCTTAAATACCGTTCTGTAAATATCTCCGTAATAGCACGATAAAATCTCTTCGTACTTTCAATTGCCGTTGATTCTCCTATTTTAATGTACTCATCTGTTGCATCTGCTGATATACCAAATGCCAAAATTTGAAAGACAGCTATTACTTTTTGCAAAGATGATAATCCTAGTCTACCGAGTCCATCGCTTCGTTGTTGGAAATAATTATCATGATGTTTAACAGCATCAACAATGCGAAGGAATAAATTTCGTGACATTCGATATCGTCAGCGAAACATTGCATCATTATAGCTTGGATGACTGGCAAAATAGTCATTAAATTACGATCAACATTTTTTTTATTACGATTAATCACTGCGTGACCACTAACCGAGCCACCATGGATCATTTGATTTTTTTGTTGATTGGAGTAGTTTGCAATAATCATGTTATTGTTGGCGATCATTTGATGCATCAATTTTTCATTTGCATCGATGTCTGCAAGGTTGTTATGAATTATAACATCATTGTCTTCATCAGAAGAAGAACTAGAACTTGCTAAATTAACAGGAATTCTTATATTAGAATTCATTTTGTAAATGAAAGAGTAGACTCAGTTTTTTGTAGTTTATTTTTTAAAAGATAAATAAAAAGAGAAGAAATTATGGATTGTGAGCTATATTATAATGAAGTATGTTATTTATAGTAAAAGAGAAGAAAGTATGTTTTCTGGCAGAGTGCTTATTTGTATTTTTGAGCATAGTGTGATTATTTTTTGAGCACAGTGTAATTTTATTTTTTAGGCATAGTGTAAATTATTTTTTCCGGCAGAGTGTTTATTTGTTTTTTTGGGCATAGTATGAATTATTTTTTGGGCAGAGTGTTTATTTATTTTTTAGGCATAGTGTGAATTATTTTTTCGAGTAAAATGTTTATTTGTTTTTCAGGCATAGTTTAAATTATTTTTTTATTTTTTTGGACATAGTGTAAATTATTTTTTGAGAAGAGTGTAAATTATTTTTTAAGCATTGTGTGAATTATTTTTCTGGCAGAGTGTTTATTTATTTTTTGGACATAATGTGAATTATTTTTTTGAGCAGAGTGTTTATTGGTTTATTTTTTTGGCATAGTGTGAATTATTTTTCGGGCAAAGTGTTTATTTATTTTTTTGGACATAGTATGAATTATTTTTCAGGCAGAATGTTTATTTATTTTCTGGGCATAGTGTGAATTATTTTTTCGGGCAGAGTGATTATTTGTTTTTTTGGGCATAGTGTGAATTATTTTTTCGGACAGAGTGTTTATTTGTTTTTTTGGGCATAGTATGAATTATTATTTCGGACAGAGTGTTTATTTATTTTCCAGGCATAATTTAAATTATTTTTTCGGACAATGTATTTATTTGGTTTTTTTTGGGATAGAGTGAATTATTTTTCTGGCAGAGTGTTTATTTATTTTTTTGGACATTGTGTAAATTATTTTTCGGACAGAGTGTTTATTTGTTTTTTTGGATATAGTGTGAATTATTTTTTGAGCAGAATGTAAATTATTTTTTAAGCATTGTGTGAATTATTTTTCTGGTAGAGTGTTTATTTATTTTTTGGGCATAGTGTGAATTATTTTTTCGAGCAGAGTGTTTATTGGTTTTTTTTTTTGGCATAGTGTGAAATATTTTTTAGGCAGAGTATTTATTTATTTTCTGGGCATAGTGTGAATTATTTTTCAGGCATAGTATTTATTTGTTTTTTTTGGACATAGTGTGAATTATTTTCGGGCATAGTTTTTATTTATTTTTCTGGGCATAGTGTGAATTATTTTTTCGGGCAGAGTGTTTATTTATTTTTTTGGGCATAGTGTGAATTATTTTTTCGGGCAGAGTATTTATTTGTTTTCCAGGCATAGTTTTATTTTTTCGGGCAGTGTATTTATTTGGTTTTTTTGGGCACAGTGTGAATTATTTTTTGGGTAGAGTGTTTATTTGTTTTTTTGGACATAATATGAATTATTTTTTGGACAGAGTGTTTATTTATTTTTTTGGACATAGTGTGAATTATTTTTTGAGCAGAGTATAAATAATTTTTTTAAGCATTGTGTGAATTATTTTTCTGGCAGAATGTTTATTTATTTTTTGGACATAGTGTGAATTATTTTTTCGAGCAGAGTCTTTATTGGTTTTTTTTTTTTTGCATAGTGTGAAATATTTTTTGGGCTGAGTGTTTATTTATTTTCTGGACATAGTGTGAATTATTTTTCGGGCAGAGTATTTATTTATTTTTTTGGACATAGTATGAATTATTTTTCGGGCAGAGTGTTTATTTGTTTTCTAGGCATAGTTTGAATTATTTTTTCGGGCAGTGTATTTATTTGGGTTTTTTGAGTATAGTGTAAATTATTTTTCGGGTAGAGTGTTTATTTGTTTTTTTGGACATAGTGTGAATTATTTTTCGGATAAAGTGTTTATTTATTTTTTTGGACATAGTGTTTATTATTTTTTGAGCAGAATATAAATTATTTTTTTAGCATTGTGTGAATTATTTTTCTGGCAGAGTGTTTATTTATTTTTTGGGCATAGTGTGAATTATTTTTTCGAGCAGAGTGTTTATTAGTTTTTTTTTGGTATAGTGTGAATTATTTTTTCGAGCAGGGTGTTTATTTATTTTTTTGGGCATAGTGTGAATTATTTTTTCGGCAGAGTGTTTATTTATTTTTTTGGGCATAGTGTGAATTTTTTTTCGGGCAGAGTGTTTATTTATTTTTTGGGCATAGTGTGAATTATTATTTCAAACAAAGTGTTTATTTGGTTTTTTTGGACATAGTGTGAATTAGTTTTTGGGCATAGTGTTTATTGGTTTTTTTTTGGACATTGTGTGAATTATTTTTCTGGCAAAGTGTTTATTTATTTTTTAGGCATAGTGTGAATTATTTTTTTGAGCAGAGTGTTTATTGGTTTTTTTTTTTGGCATAGTGTGAATTATTTTTTCGGGCAGAGTGTTTATTTATTTTTTTGGGCATAGTGTGAATTTTTTTTTCGGGCATAGTGTGAATTATTATTTCAGACAGAGTGTTTATTTGGTTTTTTTGGGCATAGTGTGAATTTTTTTTTGGGCAGAGTGTTTATTGTTTTTTTTTTGGCATAGTGTGAATTATTTTTCTGGCAGAGTGTTTATTTGTTTTTTGGACATAGTGTGAACACTTTTTTTGGCAGAGTGTTAATATCAAAATATTGTTACATTCATTTACTATAAATACATATCTCCAATTCATTATCAAAACATCATATTGCATAAATTATCTTGTAGAAATATCATTTTTCTTCTATATCTATTGCTTTGCTAGAAAATGTATTTCCGATCTACTGGATATTCTAATTCTGAAGATGTACTTCTCTGTCAAGTTTATTTAAACATATCTCAGGATCCTATTATGGGTAGATATCAATCTTCCGATAATTTTTGGTCTCGTGTGGAGCAGGGTTTTAATGAAGCAAGGAACCAACAAATGGAGTGTCGATCTAAACGGTCTGTGCAGTCTCGAATGACTAATGTAATTGCTGAAGTAAAGAAATTGAATGGTTGTCTAAAACAAATTGAAAATTTGAATCCAAGTGGTGCTTCAGATGAGGATATTGTGAGTATATATAATTTTCGCTCTCTTGCTATCAGTTTCAATGTTTAATATTATTTTCATGATTATTTGCAGATACATCGAGCAAACGATCTATTCATACAAGATCCAAAATTTAAAAAAGAATTCAAATTTGATCATGTTTGGCATATAGTTAAAGATTTTGAAAAATTTAAAGATAATGTTCTCACTGTTAGACAAATTGTTCGGACACATAATGTGAATTACGACTTGTCACAGTCAGATAATTCTACTACTGAATTACCAATATCATCGTCTTATGGATTGTCATCATTTTCTCTCAATTTAAATGATAACGATTTTGGTGGAAGTTTATCTCAATTAAATTAAATTAAAAAGAAAAAATAATGAACATATGACAGAATTATATAATAATCTTAGAGAATAGAATAAATAACTTATGGACATGTTAAAGAAGAGCAGTTTTGACAGGCAGAAGCAAATGAATATCCAACTGCAGAATTTGGCCTTTAAAGAAATGAAAGAAGAAAATAAAATTCTACTTCGTGACTTGAACACAATTACTGATCCAAATGTACGTGAGTACTTTAGAGTTGAACAAACAAGAATTATAGAAAAAAGGAACCAACAACAAAAGCCTTCTTCTACTACTGATGCTTTTGGTCAATATTTTGATAACATTGGAGTATCCGGAGTTGATCTACCAGATTATTAAATTATTTATGTTTTAATTTACGTTATATTATTATATTAATATGTATTTTGAATGTTTATGGTAATTTTAATTAATATTATTAGTGTTGATATTTTATATTTAATTTGTATTTAATATATAAAACAATCGAAATCTAATTTTGACAATTCGAAATCTAATTAAATTAATCGATACTAAATTCAATAAATTCGAAATCTAAAGTTAATCAACCGAGACAATTAATTAAATTGAATAGATAATATAATAATTGGTATACATTAATTTTTATTATTTCAAATTTTTATATTATATGTCTAAATTAATTAGTTTTCTTAAAATATAATTTTTTTACAAAAATTTAGATAATATTAATTTTATTGCTTATATTTAATTTAAATATTTATGTAAGAATTATAATATATATATTTAAAATTATAATTTAAATATAATTGAAATTTTTTATAAAATAAAATTTTTAAAATTAATTGTTTATATAAATTAAAAGTTAAATAATAAAATTTAAAAAAATATGGGCTTATTTATAAAATTATTATTTTATTTATAATATTTTTATACATATAAATTAAATAAAAAATGAAAAAAAAAAATTACAGTTGATGAGCAGTAAAACACCAAATTGGTGTTTTACTGTTCACGAGCGCCATTTTGCGGTTGAAGTTGTTAATTTGCGGCAACGCCATTTTGCCATTGCATTGGAAATGGCCTTATTCAAAAATTATTTTCCTCCTTTTCAAATTCTTCTCAACATTAACAAAAAGAGAAAAAGGAAAATTTTTCTTATTTAAAACTTTTTTACCTAATTTCTTCATATCTTACCCAACCCTAAACAATTTTTTTCTCTTCTTAATACATATTTCTTATACATTTCAATGCAATCAACGTAACTAACATTCTCTTTAACTAGAATCTTTAATTTTTTAGTATTTGAGAAGTAGATTTTGGTAAGGAATAACAGTTAAAACAAATTTTAATCATTATACACAAATACAATAATTAATAAAAATGTATAACTTGCAAAACAAACTCTCAAATAACTGACAACAAACACAAAATCGTGCATGAAATCAAAACAAAAAACTGAAAATGACAGAGAAATAAGAAAAAATTAGAAAAAAAAATGAAAGACACTACATACATGAAAATTGAAAGAACGGAAAATATCCTAGCAAAGGAAAGAAAGAGAGAAATCGACAAGCTTTCAACAAGAAAGAGAAATAGAAACAAGGCAAGATAAGAAAGAGAGTAAATTAGTGTTTTTGAAAGGTTTTTTTATTGAAGAGCGTGCAAATTACATAAGAAGAGACAATACATGATAATGTGTAGCAGCTTTAGGTGATGTTCACGTGAAATGATAAAAAGTCCAAAAAAAAAAAAAAAAAAAGAGAAAACCGTAATTTTTAAAAAATAAAAAAATAAAAAAACGGTTATATATATATAAAAAAAAATATAAAATGCCGTAATGGGTGTAATTACCTCTTTTATTTATTTGGTCTTTCAAATCCGGAGCAAAATTTAGCAATGCAGCAAAGTATTATTGATTCAGGTTAAGTATGGGCAATGGCTAATCTACTTGATCATTCTCAAGTAAAAAAAGGCTATAGATTTAATGAATGAATCAAATCTTTCAAATTCTACACAATCTTCAAGCAATTATATCAGACTTTTCAATTATATTCACTCGCACCATTATTAGTCTCACACATGTTATCTGATAATTATTAATTATACGTGAGAGGATATAATGGGCCAAAGACACAATGCTATACATAGAGATCATGAGTTGTGGGATTGTCCCTAAAATTGTAAGCCTGAAAGATTTTTAAATGGAGGATTTCAGAGTTAAATGATGTTGCCTTTTGGGTTAGGAAGAAGATATTGTCCTGGAATTGGGTTGGCTAATAGAGTTGTTGGCTTCACTGTGGGTTTTTGGATTCAATGCTTTGAGTGGGAAAGAGTTGGGAATAAAGAAGTTGACATGATTGAGATGATATAACTATTTTTTTCTAATTAATAATATGTTTAACAATGAATTTGCTACTTCTGTCCAGGGCAAAATTAGAAATTTTTATTAGGAAACTAAAAATTAAATAAATAAAAAATTTTAATATTATAAATTATATATAATTTTTTTGGAGAATTAATTAAAAATTTATATGTAATTTTAGTATTATTATATGAATTAAAATTAAATTAATAAAAAAATTTAATATTATAAATTATATATAATTTTAATTATATATAATTTTTTTGAGACTAATTAAAAATTTACATGTAGTTTTAATATTATTAATTATATATAAATTTTTTAAATGATCAATTAAAAAATTCATACATATATATACATGTATTTAAGAATTTTAGGAGGACCAAAGCTACCGCTAGCCCTCCTCTAGTTCTTTCAGTGTTCATGTTGATTACATATAGAATATCAATTTTTTTTACCATAATTTATCAATATTTAATTTGACTATAAATTTATTTATAATTTTAACTTAAATTAAATTTAAAATAAAAATAATATTTTTAATTATTAATTAAAAGAAGATAAAAATCAAACTGACTCTCTAATTTATACTAAATCATCAATGTAATCTTTAAATTTAAATTTTTTTAAATTGAGTTATTCATTTTATTTGCAATAATTAATTTATTAAATTTATAAATTTAAAGAGTTTGATTAATTCAATTGAAATTAAAGACTAAATTAATAATTTAATTTAAATTGAAATGCATTAAATTTTTTGTTTTAGTGTTTTAATTTAGAAATTACTAGTAAAATAATAATTTATTATATTCAATTTATTCAGAGTAAAATTAAAATTTTAAATTAAGATAATTAAACTCAATCATATTAAGAATTTAAGATAGATTTACATATCATAAAATTTTTTTAGCATTAAACCTTAACAATTAATATTATATTTTTTATGACTAGTCTTAACTAACACTTCTAAAAGCGCATCAAACAAAAACTAATTTATAACTAATTATGCTATCTTCTAAATTAAGAACCAAATATTAGGATTTCAGTACATGTTTAATATGGGATTCTAATAATTTTACTATATATATATATATATAATTTGTTTGTCAATTAAAGATGATTTTCAAAAAAAGAATATTAATGAAAGAAACAAAAACTAAATCCTAATTAGGTTATTATTTAATCAAACTATATATTAAATTTGAAGCACAAATAAATAATATATGACTCAAATAAAAATAAAATAGTGATCCCATTAAACCTTTAGGTCCTGCGTAAATTCTCCTCTAGAAGCAATTATAAATTATTTAAGGAGACTTACTGCTTGGTTTAATTGTTGATGCCAATTATTAGTTGATAATTATTAATTGATAATTGATAACTGATTATTTTAAATATTTGATAAAATTATTATTAATTGATAATTATTAATATATTTAATGATTATTAAAAATAAATATTAATATTTATTTTTTATTTAAATATTATTTTTAAAGAAAAATTTAATTTTTTTCTTTAAAAAAATTTTTTTTTGAAAAAATTTCAAATTAAATCTTTTATATACAGCTGTTATTTAACTACTTAACAGGCTAACAACTAACAATTATAAGTAATCCAATGAGTATAATGTAAAAAATTTTATCAAATACTCACTTAAAATTAGTTTAAAAAATAAAGTTTTGATTAATAGCCATCATATATAATATTATATTAAAATATTAATTAATTACATTAATTATTGCTATTACGAAGCAAATTCAATTTGGTTTCATAGTAGTAGCGCTTACACGCATAGTAAGCATGCATGGTTTCGATTATAAATCTCTTATTTCTTTTTTTATTTATTTTTCAAAACCAAATCCTTCATAAGATTTTTGTGTATTAGTTAAATTTATTTTTGGTTTAAAAAAATTGTAAGCTTCTATGAATTTTCATTGAATATACATAAGCTTATATATTACTTTTACTATATTTTTATTATTATTATTTAAAGTTAAATAACATAGCAATGGGATCTACTAAACTAAATAACCATAATAATAATAATATTTAATTGATGCAATAAAATTCTGAAATTAAAGATATTATAAATAAAAAATATGATGAATATCTCAAATTTAAATAAGTTATATTTTTTGACAAATAAATTCTTTTTATAGGAAACTTTAGATAAATCTAATTAAATCCTAACTATAGATAAATCTAATTAAATAACTTACTATAATAAAATTTTCTTGTGCAATAATAATAATAAATCTAAGAATTTAAATAAAAATACATTTGAAAATTTCAACAAACTCAGAGAATTTGATAAACAATGTAAAAAAATTTTAGAGGAGCTATTTTTATGAGAAATTATGAAAAAATAAATTATAGATTTCTTTATTACAAACAGTAGAATTTGATAAATAATATAAAAAATTATATAAAGAAGTTCTTTTTATATAAAATTATAAATCCTATTATAATAAGATTTTTTTATTCAATAATAATAATAATAAAGAATTATTAAAATAGTACTTATCCTAAAAAAATTATTTATGTATTTATATATATAGCCATTTTTATTAATTCTAATAATCATAATACTAGAACACAATAATATAATAAATAATATATATTTAATAAAGAAATATGACTAATAATCTACTTATAACATAAACTTAAATCAAATATAAAAATACACAAAACTTGAAAATAAATATTGCTTCATTAGGTATATTTCTTTATAAATATGTGAAATGAAATAAAATTAATAGAAAAAAAATGAATAGTATAACTTATTATGTATTAATAATAATAATATAGATAAAAAGGGGGATTAGGCAAAATACATACTAATAATTTCTCATCTTATTTTATATTGACACACTAATACAGAATTACTTTATATTAATTAAAGTCAGGTAGGGAGGAAGATCTAAGAAGTAGGGATGGCAATGGGGCAAGGCGGGGCGGGAGCGGGGGCGGGGGAACCATCCTCATCCACACCCCCGTCTTAGTGGGGAATCCCAATCCTCGTCCCCGTTTCACATATGGGAATAATTTAATCCTCATCCCCGTGGGGATCCTCGTTCCCCGCTTAAATTTTGTATTACTAAATTTGTTTATATTTATAAATAATAGCTAAAAATATAAAAAAATTTATTTAGAAAATATTAATAAATTCAAACACACAAAACATCAACCAAACATAATTAAAATATAAATATTTTAATATATCAAAAATATTCAGTAATATTTTTTAATAAA
>CANXYC010468338.1:0-11052 GCA_948193065.1 Aleurites moluccanus
GCTCTGCTCCCGAGGACGTAGGCATATTGCCGAACCTCGTTAATTCTTGTGTTCTTTATCTTACTGTTCTGCTTGATCGCTTTCACTCTTGTTTATATAGCCTATTTCTCAACATATATATTTTTTAAAGACTTTAGGGGGGACTAGACTCTCCCTAATTATGCACTGCCTTGAAAAGATGACACAACTAAGTTGAAGTCATTGGAGCAAAAGGAACCAACACACAAATTGAACCAACATGGACGTGTTGAAATTATGGAAAAATTGAGACACAAAGCTACACATCCTCTGGACATGAGCGTGTTACACAACCAATGGTTGTGTTGCTCCAGGGAGAACGCGCATGTCAGTCAAGATATATGGGAGTCAGGAGAAAGCAAAAAAAATAAAAAGGCGAAAACTGAGTTAAAGCAGTATGGGAATGCTATTTCTAACACAACCATGTTGAACTGGAAACTTGCAAGATAATTATTGGTTTGAAATTTAAATTAAAGAAGATTTGGTGGAGTGATTTGGGGATTAAAATGTCTTTTCAAAATACCTATAAAAGGATAAAAACAAAGCTTAAGAGGAGTTGGTTAGATTTCCAACCTTAGATGCCTCGTAACACTAGGCTAAGATCATTTATATATTTTTCATTCAATTAGTTTTTGTAAAATAAATTAGATTTTTAGTTATATTCTTTTGTTTGTTTTTAATTAAAGTTCATAAGCCTTGTAATTGTATTAAATTGGATTGAAGTGTAAATGAATTGACTTTCAATTTGGGGGAGGCTTCACTTCATTGAGATGAATGTTATAATTACTATGAATATTATTATTGCTTTTAATTCTATTGTGAACTAAGTCTTTAATTTTATAGGTTGAGATTGATCAATTTAAATTATTTATATTAGGTTGTTATTTAGAAAACTTAGAGTTCTAACTAATTGGTTAATTTGAACTTAATTCTTATATTAGTGACTGGCCACCACTCATATACATATGTTAATAAAGGATCAGAAGAAGAAAATTAGTACAATTAGAAAAGCTATAATAAAAATATCATTAACTCTTTATATATTGAATTAGTAGTTATAATAAAAAATGTTGTAACTCTTAGTTTAATTTATTGAATATTATGATTGACAAATATTTTTTCTAAAGTCGTTTTTATTTTATTAACATCCCAACCCAAGTTAAGTGATGGGATAGTGTTTAGTGTTCCCACATTGAAAATAGATATGAAAATTAAAGTGGTTTATAAATTCAAACTAGTTACTATATAAATAATATGGGTTAAAAATTTTTGGTTGGGATTGAGCCATAAAATAGCTGGTTATTTGAAACTAGTTTCGGGCCTAGCCGTTATAATTTTCTATTGTTTAATTATTTCATGTTTATTTGCATTTCTATAATTCACCAAATTCAACCTTGATTAGAATGTTTAAGATTGGATTTAGTTTTAGTATTTATTGGCATAAATAGGATAGTGTGATATATAATATTGTGCTAGGTATATTTCTTGGGGAGAACTTATTGTTGTTTACAGTATAGTTTGTGCATTTGTGAGCATTTAAAACTTATATAACTTTAAAGAAAAAGTTTTCAAACGAATAGTAATTTGAGTTCAAAATGGATTAAAATGATATAGGAATGAGTTAGGAACCTTAGAAAAAACTTAGAAGGATGTAAGAAAACTGACTAAGGAGAAATGTCTAGAAATTTCGTGACAACCAGCAGAAAAAATAGCAAAATTGGGTTAAGCTGTAGGCTGTCCACTTATAAGTCTGGTCTGCATTCTAGTCCTATTTTAACCCATTTCTATTTTAGGATTTTCTCTTAACTTTCCATCAATATATCATGTGCTCAAAAATTCAATTTTTAGGTTGATCAAATACCTTTGATAAACTGCTACACTAGAACTTTTAACTTTGAATTAAGCTCTTTTCATTATTTTTCATACATGAAACTTTTCCAAACTTACTAAGCGAGTCCGAATTCATTTAAAACATATTTAAACCTATTAAATTCTAATTTTTTATTGTCCCAAATTCCCTTTTAATTATGTTTAACTTAGTATGCAATTAAAATTTTATATACACATAAACATATTGTAGACTAATTTTGCTATTTTTATGACTTTGTAACTTATGATTCTTAACTTTCATGTTATTACCACTCTAAATAACTTATGAAGTTTATATTTCATGTCTATTAGGATTTGGTTTTAATTTTTACCAAGCTACGCTATTCATATATGTTGTTATTTAATTAACTCACCTAACTTTAGGATTTTATGAACATTTATTTGATTAAGCACTTAAAATGAATTTAATTATCTTTTAGTTCACCTATGATTGATGTCTTGGCCTAGTCTAGACTTTTATAACATGGTATTAACATTCTTCAAATGTAGAGATATTATAATTAGTGTGTCCAAAATACATCAAACATGTCTATGTCTAAGTGTCCTCCAATACTCTACGGAGTAACTAAAAATTATCCATTTAAATATAATTTAATACAAAGAAAAAATCCAAATGTATACATTAAATGGCTTATTGGGAATAAAAACAATCAAGAACCTCAATCCTTTATATGGTGCCCTTCATCTACTCTAACACCTAAAAATATTTGAAGAGACATAAACCTTTAACTTAATGAATTATGAAATGCATTAATACTTTGGGGTTCTTTGAAAGAATATAATGATATATATAAATATAACAAGCATTAAGGTCAATGAATAATAATGTATGTTTATGACAGAACAACAACATCATTAACAATGTATGGCAGTACCACTCCTTATAACAATGTACATATGCTTGTGTAGAGCATACACATAGAGCATGATGATCCTTTAGGTGGAGACACTAATAAATTAGACTCTATCAGTTGACTCACTTGTACACATAGTTCAATGAATTATTTTCAATGGGAAATGCATTTTATCATATACATAGTTAATGGTTAGGTCATAGCTAGGTAGGTACAATAGCAACTTAACGGACTAAATGGCCTTTCAGTAACAATAAGCAATAAATAGTAGCCTTAACCCAATAACAATAATCAATGATAAAGAACAATAAGGTTTATCAATGAATTGGGTTCAGAGATCGATAACCAAGTCAACGTCAATTGTTCAATATGGCTAAACATTATGGAGAGTCTCAATAAACATTATGAATGATAATAAAAATTATAAAAAGAATAATACTCATATCTATAACAATAATATAATAGAGAAATAATTATATATAACAATGAAAAGGAAGCAAATTCAAATCATAATAGTTTACTATGCAACACATTTCATAACTCAGTTCACTTGTAATAAACTTTCAATATAGTTCAAATCACTTTTAACTAGCAATGAATCACCTCAAAGCCCTCAACTCACCTTGCCTAACGTAAATCCAAACATAACTCAAAATTAGGATTTTCTTACCCAAGAAGATTCAAGGCAAATTTTAATGATTCTAGACTTCTTAAGGTCTATTTAGATATTTTCTAACTCCAATTTAACCACTAATATAAGTATAATGGAAGGTATAAAGGAAATATTACTATTCAATATAAATGTCATTAGTGTTCTTATCTTCTAACTAACCATTAATACTCATTAATGTCTACCGAAGTTCATAAATAACTTCTATAATCATCATTAAGCTTAAATCATAATATAAAAAAAAGATTGAAAGATTTACCTTATCTCTCACAACTTGAAATCCTTTGGGAAAATAAATCTTATGAGGAACTTGAGGTTTCTTGAAATGATTTCCATCAAAATTTTAATTAATCTTTGGTGGCTTTGAGTGTAGGGAAATAGTTTGACTTGATAGGGTTTAGAAGTTTCAAGAATAAAGAAGAAAGAGAAAGAAATGTTGATGTGTTGGCTAAAAAGAAATCAACCTGCTTTTTATACTCCTTGACAAGTAATGAACATTACTTTATGGGTAACACTCGTTACTTGTATTTTTGGCTTAGGGCATTTGAAAATATTCACGAGCATTCTAGATGGGAAACATGGTTACTCAAATTCCAGAATTTGGCCAATTTCAAACAAAAGTAAATTCATGCTCATTACTAGCTAGGTAATACTTTTTACTGCTCCTTCATGAGTTTTACTCAGATTTCCACTTGTTTTGCTTGAAAATCAAATTTGAAAATTTTGGATAGATGCTTGTTACTTAAAGGCAACACTTTTTATATACATGGTCCAATTTAAAAAATTTAGATAGAAAGCAAATTCACGGGTGTTATAGATGATTCACGCTCGTTACCACCATCAAAGTGTCATCCTTAAGGATTTAACCACTTAAACTCAATTCTATAATCTCAAATCATATACGAACATGCTAAATAATTAATCATAAAGACCTTACAATGTTTAAACACTATCTATATCAAGCAAAAAAAAAAAAAAAAAAAATCCTACTCCAAGGTTGTCAAACTTGGTCCAGCCCAACCTGTTCAAAATCGATCGTTTGGCCATACTGAGTAAGGGGAAAAATTTGCTACCTAAGACCCGCTATAAAATCTGCAACTCGACCAAGTATGGTGTGACATAGACCAGGTTATTTATACATAACAAGTTGAAAACCCATTTTTTTTTATTTAGGGAAATAGCAGAACCCAGATTTCATATCTTAGAAAAGCTCACTTAAGTGACAAGAAACTAGAGAAAATACTCAATAATGTGAGGATCCAAAAGAGTAAACAATCCACATCTATATTAATATAGGAAGAAGAAGAAAGACTATAGAGAAATGGAAAATAAAAGTGTAAATAACTATAACTATATGTGAACACATAATTTTTGTATCCCTATTCCCACATTGTTTGTTTACAAAGTTGAAGCTCAACTATATAAACTAGCTCATAAATCCCACATCGAAGAATTACAAAATTGAGCTTCAAATTTTCTATGATAAATAGAGCCTCTCATTCTTCATTCTAACTCACCCTTTGATTGTTAGTTGATAGTTGTCCTCTCAACCTTCTAATCTTCTCTCTTATTTTCTCCCTGCAAGATTCCTGAGACTAATTTTTGGTTGGTTTTAGTCCACCTAATTTAGTCCATTGGAATTTGAATTAGGTTCTTAGATTACTTTTATTTATTCATTTGCTTTTTAGTTTCCTTTGCAAGGCAACTAATTTGGTTCTCTTTGAATCAATTTGGGATTTAATATGATCATTTTGGGACTTAATTCAAAAACCTTTACATTGTGAAAGTGGAAATTCAATATGGTAGAATTCTCCATCCTATTTTGACTTCGAGAAGAACATAAAGTAAAATACCTAAATCTTTCTTTTTTACAGTTTTCCTCATCTCCTTCTTTTTCTAAGATCATAAAAAAATATGATAAATTATATTTAAAATTAGACCAACTCCTTTGCAAAAAGAAAGAATTGTGTGAGTTTTGATTCTCATTCGAAGGAATATACAGACACACTTGGTCTAAGTGGCAAATCCAAATTAAAATAAAAAACTTTCTCTTCCTGTCACCTTTTTACTTTGAGAAATGTGTGACTTTCCTAAAATCCCATAAATATAGTATTCACTATCATTGGTTTTTATCGTAATTTTTCATTTTAATTACTTTAAATTTATATAATATTTTTTAATTTATGGTCGTATTTATTATTCCATAATGTCATTCATTTATTTTTTTCATTCCATTATTTAGTTGTTCATGAAATTATTTTCATTAAGTTATTTTTATATTAATTAGCCAAACAAATATTTTTTTAAAATTAACCGAAAACCTAATTTCCGAATCCTTTTTTATTTCAAAAGACTAGTGTACTTTATTTTATGATAAATAAATAAATTGGAGTCAACTAAAATGACTATTAAAGAGATATTGACTCCCAAAATAAGACTAGTGTACTTTATTTTATGCCCATTATAAATAATTTATTTTTAGTTGAAAAATATAAAATAAAGCAATAGTCATTTTCAATTAAAAATAAATTAATATGTCGAATCCCAAAATTATTTTCAAAATTAAAGAGATAATTTATCAAATAAAGCAATAGTCGCTTTAATTATGAGATCATACCCGAATGGACATTCCAATTCCTAGCGACCGAACCGTTATTCAAGTGAGCCCTCACAATTAGAGACTCCATTGGGACCACTTTCCTTTTGTTAAAGAAATAATAGAAGGATTACTAATTGGTTTGTCTTAAATGTTTGGCTTTTTAATATAAGCTTAACTTTTTCATGCATCAATTGTGTTATCCCACTATGACAATTATCACGACCTGATTTCCCGGACTGCGACGGTCCTAGGGCATGAGAGATGCCAATGGCGACCAGCACCCGTAGAACCTAGTATCACATGCATCATCTATAAACCACAATATATTATCATTATTTATTAGTTACCATCCATTCTGTTATTCTGTTATGCATTTTGAAATCATTCTGCAATTTGTTGTAACATTCACATAATATATCATAATACCATCATATAACTCAAAATATAATCATCAATATATCATATACAATGTTCATCTCCTAGCTAACCCAATACATATCCATGGAGCAGCTAGATAATGAACATAAAAAATAATACAGAATATATAAAAAATATAAATAACAGTCTGTAACAGAAATCCACGGAAGACAAAAGACAGAATTCTGCAACCTATTCCTCTCCTGAAATAGGTAAACAATGAAACGGTGAGTATAGATGACACTCAGTGAATTTACATTCATCACAATAAATAATAGGCATCAATAAACAATGGTATCAGTCAATGAGATAACAGTGTGCAGTATAAATGTCAGGGTACAGTAAAGCCAAAGAATATCATATAGGCTCGGTTACATATGGAAAGACAGATAATGGGATGGACTGTAAGAAAAGAAATCATACAATCTCCAGTAATCAGTCAGTATGGACCATGTAGGTCTCCAGTATCATATCAATGAGCATAAGGCTGATCAGGCCCTATGGCCAGGACCATAACCCCTCCTAGCTAGGGTATCAGTAGTATAATGTGCACATCGCCGACAGTATTTACCCACTACCCTGTCGGATCGATTGCTTTGCCAAACCATATCAAGATTAGTAACAAGGGATACCATAAGCAACAATGGCATCCAGATAACAGTCAATCCAATAACAATCAGTACAATAATCAATATAATCAATGGCAATGCCGTATACAATGTACAATCAGTGATATAAGGTTTAGCAACAAGGAAAGACATAAAGCACTAGTTGGTTCGGTAGCGGAAAACAGAAGGTCAATTGGCATGCCAATATTGCTGGCGACAATGGCATTCAATTGGTAGGCCTATGACATACAAACCAATAGGCTAAAGGCAAATGAACTAGGCATTTCATCGAACATTTGGTGGGCATACATTGGCAAGCCAATAGGTTAGGTTTTGGTGCAAATTTGGCTTGCCCATTCAAATCAACAACAAATCACATTGCAACAACAAGATAGGTATCAAAGAAACAAGGTTAAACAACATCGAAATGGATCAAATTGGCCATGAAAATCAAACGAAAACAAGCAAAAATCATAGGCATAAATAGGGCAATATGGTTCGGCCAAGAAGTGATTTTCACAAATGGTTTCCAAACAACAATTCAATCATTTAAACATGACAATTGATGCAATATAAACTCACCTAAGCCTCCAAATAGCCTTTGCTTAAGCCAAATTCACCAATCTCACTAAATAGCCAAAATTGGTCACTTTGAAAATCAACTTTGATCAATCTCCAATTCTACATCAATTAATCCATCAATTAGTTACCTAAACACATCCAATTGACTAATTCTAACATCAATTAATATAAATGAACTATGATTCAACAATTCATCTCATACAACTTCAATTATCCAAACCAAATTAGGGATTTCCATTCAATAGCATCAATTAACACAAATTGACTTCAAACCCATCTAATTCAACCTAAATAACATCTAACTAAGCAATAAAATCAAACAAAACTCATTCTTACCTCAATGGTGCATGTTGACCGAAATCTTCAATGACTTATTCCATGAAAACCTTAGCTCCTCCAAGCAAACTAATGATAGAAATGAGTTAAGCTAGGTTAATTTGCTATTTTTCTTAGAAATCTATAAGAAATAAGAAGAAATGAAGATGGAGAATGGTGGAATGGTGGTTCGGCAATGGTGGAGAAGGAAGAAAAGATGAAGCAAATTTTGGCTAAAGCAAATAAATAGAAAAATCTAATTTGCACAATTACAACTAAACCCTCAAACTTTCATCCTTTACACTTTTGGTCCTTAAATCTTCTGTAATTTATTCTGTCATTTCTGTCAGGATTTAGATATCAGAGTGTGGAGTCAATAGGCTTATTTTAATTTATTCTTATTTATAAAAATGGTTCTGGAGTCATTCTGTAACCCCGACATACCACTTTCCACTATTCACCTTAAATTTTCATTTATTTACAAAAATGCCATTACTTATTTTTTTTCAGTGTTCCTAAATGATTTTCACTTATTTCTTTTTACCAAAATTACACATAAATTATGATTATCTTTTAACCCCAAGTCAACTTCAAAAATTCTTTTGTTGATCGGACAACTCATTTCTCAGTAGTGTTCCCGACACCGCCAGTTTCTGGAAAAGTATCAAGTTCACTTTCTAACTGTGTATCTAAAATTATTTCCTACCATTTCAAGACTAATGGACCACATACTGAGAAATAATTCATGCATATATGTTATGGCTTCCTAGGGTATTACATTCTACCCCCCTACAAATAAATTTGTCCTCGAATTTAAATAAAACATACTTGACTACTGGAACAGGGATGGATATCTATTTCGCATCTCCTGTTCACTTTCCCATGTGCACTCCTCCATCGTCTGGTTCCTCCAAAGCACTTTTACCATAGGGATCTCTTTGTTTCGAAGCTGTCTGACCTATCTAGCAATGATCTCCACAGGTAACTCCTCATAAGATAAATCATCATTGAGATCCACATCCTGTACCTCCAAAATGTGCAATGGATCGGACACATACTTGCACAGCATAGATATATGAAAGATTGGATGTACGTGGCTCATGCTGGGTGGAAGAGCCAATCTATAGGCCACACTACCAATCCTCTCAAGTATCTCAAATGTGCCTATAAACCTCAGTGATAGCTTACCCATCTTCCCAAATCTCATAACACCTCTCATCGGTGAGACCTTTAGGAAGACATGATCACCAATTGAAAACTGTACATCCTTCCTCTTCGAATCAGCATTACTCTTCTGCCTACTGAAGGTAGTCCTCATTCGCTCTCTGATCATAGGAACCTTCTCCATAGTCTCTTTGATCAACTCTGGTCCCTCTAACTGCTTTTCTCCTAGCTCCACCCAACACACTGGAGATTTGCATTTCCTACTATATAGTGCTTCAAATGGAGCCATACCAATAGAAGAGTGATAGTTGTTATTGTAGGAGAACTTTATCAATGGCAGATAATAATCCCAATTACCCTTGAAATCTAGAACACATAATCTGAGCATATCCTCCAAAGTCTGGATCATCCTCTCCGACGGCCCATCAATCTGCGGATAAAAAGCAGTACCGAATAGTAACTGGACACCCATAGCCTCCTGAAACTTGTGCCAAAATTGAGATGTGAACTGTGTACCCCTGTCAGATATAATCACCAAAGGAACTCCATAAAGACGCCAATCTCATCCATATGCAACTGTGCGTACTGAGCTGCCGTATAGCTGGTCTTAACCTCCAGAAAATGAGCAGACTTCATCAACCGATTAACAATCACCAATATAGAATCATACCCCCTCGAAGTTCGTGGTAGACCAACTATAAAGTCCATGGTAACCTGTTCCCATTTCCATTATGGCAACTCTATCTCCTGAAGTAACCCTGATGGCTTCTGATGCTCAAACTTAACCTACTAACAGGCTAAGCATTTCGACACAAACTGAGCTATATCTTTCTTCATCCCTGGCCACCAATATACATCCTTCAGATCATGGTACATCTTGGTAATCCCTGGATGTACACTATATGCAGAGTAGTGAGTCTCTCTCATAATCCGATCTCGTAGCCCATCAAAATCTAGTACACAAATACGCTTCCCACATCTCAATATCCCATCCTCCATAGTGAACTCTGTCATCCGTCCACTATGAACCTCTCCCTTCAGCTTCAGTAGATATGGATCCCTATCCTAAGCCACTTTTATATCATCAATTAATAGTGACTTCGCCCGAAATTGGGCTATCAGAGCCTGGTTATAATCCTGGGATCCCAACTCCAACTCTACCCCTAAATCTGCTAGCTCTCTCATCTGCATGATCAATAGCCTCCTGCCAATCATAATATGAGCAAGACTACCCATAGATTTCCTGCTCAAGGCATCCGCCACTACATTGGCCATCCCTGGGTAATAAAGAATCTCGTAGTCATAATCCTTCAGAAGCTCTACCCATCTGCGCTGCCTCAGATTCAGATCCTTCTGCTGAAATATATACTGTAGACTCTTATGATCAGTATATATCTCACATTTCGATCCTATCACAACCCCCTCTATAGGGCTATGACGGTCCTAGGGCACGAGAATAATGTATACCGGTACCTCGAAGAACCCAAATTACAAGCTTCATTCCATTTAACCATTTTATGACATATAATTTTTTTTTCAAAAACACTTTAAGTTTACAGAAAATCGGACAGAGTTTCCCCTGTAATATTAACATTGCCCAAATAGAAGATACAACAAAGCATTTCTAATATCAATATCAAATCCTTTCAACCTCCAAATACAACTCACAACAAAAAAATATACAATTCCCTGCCATATTATTTATTCAAATGCCAAAGTCATATAGACTTACCATACCAGCTGCACCCCTGTATGAATGCATATATTAACATATGATTGCATAACATAAATTTCAACCCCTCTCAAAGTGTCCAAACATATACCAACATATAATTACACATTTACATATTCACAAAACATACTCAGAATATTTATATACATAGCTAATATCATGGAGCTATCTAACTACTCTAGGAAAGGACTATACATTCGCTC
>CANXYC010468419.1:0-27533 GCA_948193065.1 Aleurites moluccanus
GTTTACCCATTTCAGGAAAGAAGTAAGTTGCAGAATCCCGACATCTGTCTTCCGTGGATTTCTGCTGCAGTTTATTTGTATAAATTCTGGATTTCTGTATTATTATTTGAGGTTTCTTTATTTAGCTGCTCCATGGGTATATATGGGTTAGTTAGAAGATTTATATTACTTAATATACATTGATAATTATATTTTGATTTATATGATGGTTTATGATGAGATATGTGAATGATACAGCCAGCTGCAGAATGAATAATAGGATAATTTAATGGATGATAATTATATTAAATGATTATATTTATGTTGAGGTTGATAGATTGTGTAATGATATTGGGTTCTACGGGTGCCGGTTGCCATTGGCATTTCCCGTGCCCTAGGACCGTCGCGATCCGGGAAACCGGGTTGTGACACCCACTAAATGTTCACCAATATGATTCACATATTATATGACATTGTATTATTGATCTATTAAATAAAATTTCCATGATATTCTCAAACAGATAATAATTGTTTCATGTGATTACTATATTTATCTTGTAAATGACTTGGTCATCTTTCGTTGGACCAAGTTCGTATGAAACCTATTTGTTAACTCGACTGAATTTTATATTATATGTTGATGGTCTTTTGACCAATTTGATTTCTTGTGAGATTGCAACCAAATGACCCTATGGATAGAACGCTCTTCCCAATGAGAGTAAATTCATTGGTCCATTATGCACTTTGGCAACCTAGCTGATAGAGTTTTTATCAGTATTCCACCTAGAAGGGATCATGAGCTCTAGGCGTATGCTTGACCAAGCATGTGTTTGCGATAAGGTAGCAAGGACTACCGATGCGCTATGTTGTGATAGGTAGCAAGGCTACTAATGCACTCTGCAATTCTGTCATGTGATTTGTCAGTGCTATTCGATTGTGAGCACTTCTGTTCTTGAAAGCATAACTATATGATATTTTCTTACCCATATTCTTTGGATTGACCTTTCCTTTGGATTGATACATATTTCTTTATATTGCATGTTCATATCTTACTGAGTTGAAGGCTCACTCCTCTTCTGTGGATTTCAGGTGATAGTGTAGCTCGTGAGGGAGCTAATATAGAAGATTGAGCTTCTTGATTCATTCTTTCAAGAAGCCTCCATTGTAATTATTTTGATATATATATTCATTGAATTGTATTATGGTACTGTATGTATTGAGAGTATACTCTAGAGCTCTGTAGTTAGTTATTGAGGATGACATTATTTTGATGTATGAATTGTTACATTTTGGGCTGCCCTTGTTCCTTAGTGATGTGGGATGTATCTTTTGATCAGTAAGGAACAAAAGGAAATTATGAAATGATGAATATAAAGATATGAATTATGATTATATGAATCATAGAAATAAATATTGAATGATATCTATATTTGACATGAATGTGTAGTATGAATGAAATCCAGGATATGAATGTTCTACGGGTTTATGGTGGCCTTAAGCCTATCCTTGTCCTAGGATCGTCGCACCACTAGAGTCGGGGTGTGACAAGTAGAGTAGATGGCGAGAAGAAAAGGAAGGGAGGCGAGGCAATCAGAGTCAACAAGAGAAGAAAGTGAGAAAAAAGAGTATGAATCGGAAGGGAGAATAGAAGAAAGGGAGAGAATGAGTTTAGAGTTTGGAAATCTTAGAAGTCATGGTGGTAGTAGAGGTGGTAGCGGTGGCAATAGGGTGGGTAGGGGCGGATCTGAGATCTGAAGATGGATTGCTTCTCTCCATCTTTATTTATTTTTATTATATATATAAATAAATAAATAAATAAAATCCATGTGATATCTGAGTTGGCATGAATTATTATTAAAAAATACTGACTTATATGCCACATAGACATTCCGGCATGATTATCACCGAAAAACGATAAAAAGAATTATCGGTGCTATTAAATCATTATTCGAGGATTTTTGTATAACAAATTAAAATTTAGGGATATCGATGAATTAAAGGTTAAGTTCAAGGACAACGTATGTAATTTAGCCCTTTTTGTGATAATGAAGAGAGCAAGGTGAATAATGAACAAATAATTGAAGATCTTAGCACTAGTGAGTAGGAATTATTAATAAATTAAAGGGTTAATTACTATTTTCTCCTTATAGAATGATCTAATACACTAAATCCCCCATAACCTTTCAAAAATATACTAATTCCCTATTGACGAATGTCACAATTTACTATTAGACCATTCCATCTAATTTACCGTTAGTCAATCCAAAAATGGTCAATAAGAATATTAAAAAGATAAAAATACTTTTATTCTTTATTTTAATTAATTACATTCTATTTTAACTTTAAAAAATATTTTTTAGAGTTAAAAAATACATTTTCATATTTTTTTGACAAATTTGAAAATAAAAATAAATAAAAATATTTTTGTTTTATTTTTTAAAAAATAAAAATAAAAAATATTTTTAATTTTTATTTTCAAATTTGTTAAAAATTTGAAAATGAATTTTTTATTTGTATTAAAAAATTTAATAAGAAATAATTTATTTTTTTTAAAATAAAAATAACAAATAAAAAATAAAAAATATTTTTGTTTATTTTTTATTTTTAAATTTGTCAAAAAATATGAAAATGAAATTTTTTAGCCCTAAAAAATATTTTTTAAAACAAAAATAAAATGTAATTAATTAAAAATAAAAGACAAGAGCATTTCTGTCTTTTTACTGCTCTTGTTAACTATTTTAGGATTGATTAATTATAAAATTGGACGAAAGGGGATATTAGTATAATAAGATATTCGTCAGGAGAGTGTATTTTTGAAAGGTTAGGGGAACTTAGTGTATTAGATCATTATATAGGGAGTAAATAGTAATTAACCCTAGATTAAATTGTTAAATTTGAAAGTGAGTACATAACCTACAAGTCCCATGATTTTATTATGAGTGAATTACAATATGTTGATTTTATTGGGATTAATAATTTCAATTTTGCTAATGTTAATTAAACCTCCAAATAAAAATATTATTTAGATGTTACCCCATGAAGACACAACTTATTCAAAAAATTTATTTGTTTGGCATGCAAGATTTCAAGCTCAAGCTTTGAAGTCGAGTGTTCTTAAAGTGGAATATGATACGGTGGGTTTAAAAGATTTTGATAAATATTTTAATAACTATGTTTATTGTAATTTTAGGAGAGCTAGTTGAATTATCATCATAAAGTTTATGAATTATATAGTTTAATACAATACCTATGAATTATATAGTTTAATATAACACCACATTTTCCTCATTTGTTTAATAGTGCATTTGTATATTTAATTATATAATTATCATATCAATATTATCATACATGCATTGATCATTTATTTATCTTATTTAATTAATTAGCATTATTAGCATTAAATCATGCTTTACAAAATTATGATTATTGGTTTACTGCATTCATATAATAAACGTTGGCTCTATGGCTAGTTGTAAAGAACGTTGATGTTATGGAAAGTGATTATGATTGTGAATGTTGTGTATTATTTGTGATTGTTAAATGAAATTGAGATGATGTGAAAATCACTAGGATGTTGATATGATAATATATGGATATGAGTTATATTTGATGATCATGTTACCCAAAGACGGTAGTTGCTATGTGTTTGCTCTACCTTCATAGGCAGACGACGGTTCCTATGCATTTGCGGTACTTTCATGAAGAGATGGCAGACCCATATTGGATTAAGAAATTACATGGAGCCATAAAGCCTTATTATTAGGGGATTGACTCCCCAGTATTGAGGTTTAGTGTGATTTTTCATTGACTAATTCTTATCCATCGATGATTATGTGACGGTGTGATTATTGAACATTTTGCATTGTTACGTGCATTGGCATTACATAGTACTTTGGATGGATAATTCTATTTGAGTAGCTCATAAATTATTTATTTAAGTAGGTGAATGACATGTTACATTATCTATATAGCTCATTGAGTTGAAAACTCACTGCTTATTCATTATTTCTCTCAGTTTGCAGATAAATGTAAGAAGTTGAATTTTTTTTTTTTTGATTATGTAATTATTCCACATTATTTGTATTATAAATACTAGAAGGTCCATATTGTTATTTCCTTTGTTGATTTTCTTTTGTTATTTTAGTTTTCTGTGGAGTTGTTAATGTAAAGGATAGTTGAACTTCATCATTTGGTTATGTATTGGTTTGTTAAACAAAAATCATGTGATTATAATTGATATGTTTGAAATGATAGACTTGAGTGGTAATTTATGAGAAATGATGTATAGGTTCTGCTTAATAGGTGGAAACATAGCCTTTATTTTGTGATAGTTACTGTTGTCATATTGTAGTCTTGTCATTTAGTGAGTCATCAAGTTTACTATAAGTTCTAAAAATTTTATACTTTCTCGTTTCCTAATATCAATAATAATGTACCTATGGTTCGAAGCTTGACAAATATATTATTAATTTGAAACAAATTTATTAATTCGTCAATTTTTTATATGAAACATTAAATTTAAATTATTTGGATATAAATTAATTTATCAATATGTTATTAGTTTGATATAAATTTAATAATTAGTTAAAATTTGCATAGAACATCAAATTTAAGTGATTTGTATATAAATTAATTGATCAATATTTTATTAATTGGATACAAATTACTCAATTAGTTAAATTTATATATGAAACATCAAATTTAAATGATTTAAATATAAATTTGATGATATTAGATGTTTTGCACTTTATTATTAATTAATAATAAACTTAAAAAATAATATTTTATTATCTTTCAAAAATATTTAATAGAAAATTAAAAAATTCACAATTAAACATATAATAATTAAATAACTTATTAGGTGGTTTTGTTATCAATTAATAAAATTAAAGAAAAAATTAATATTTTATCATAGTTGAAAAAATATTCGAAAGAAAATTAAAAAAACAATTCAATTCTCATTTACAGTTAATATGAATTTTTACTATAAAATATTAAATATCGAAAAATTATTAAATAAAATAAAAACATACTAATTCTACTCATATAAAAATGAATTCATATAAATATCTCTATTTTAATTATATTTTATATAAATTAAAAAAAAATACACTTATTCTACTTAATAATTTCTCATAAATTCATAAAAGTTAATCATCTATAAAATTAAGTATTTTCAATTACATTGAGTAATGAAGCTTTAGAATGGCCAATATACGTATGTGTTAGAATAAAATGAAAGCAAATTGTGAAGTTAGAAAAATAAAAATCAGAAAAAACCTTTATACATTCGTTGATCAACACGCTTCCCAAAGAAATGCGCACACATGTACAAAATTTTGTAAGTATTTTGGCGTTGTATCTGATAAGGATTAGGATTGTATCAAAGTTTTTTAATATTAAGACCTATTCGATAGGAGATATGTTATTGTACGAGCCAGAACAAGATAAGCTTTTTGTATTTATATTCATTGTATCTGTCATATAAAATAAATGAATATCGGCCAAGTTTTTTTGCTAAAAACACCAATTCAAATTAACCATCATTTTGAAGTAAACACAAGGCAATAAGATTATCAACAAAGATAAAAATCAACAATAAGGTCTTACTATAGAATTGTATTTCATTTCCCTTTCCTGATTAAGCAAACTCTAAATAAATGATTTTCTCTTCTACTAACATGAGAAGAAAACAATTACATAATGTCAAACACAAAAACAACATATAAAATTACTGTATCTTAGTGTCTTACATTTCAAATAATTTGCAGATAGATAACGCAAAATATTAGTAACATCATTGATCCAGAAAAAGATAAAAATTAAAAATAAAAAAATTCAAAGAATAAGCATTACCTTGTTCTGCTCAGTCCAAAAACAAAAACACACCAAAAAAGAGTATCTATGAACTCCACTATCAACTCAATTGCACCCACTTTCACCAGGGCTTGAAATGTGCCTTCCATGGACGTTTTCGAATAATCATAGGCTCGGATTACTGAGTTAAAAGCAGTCAAGTCCTCAATGATATGAGACCTGAATATAGGTAACACTTTTAAATGGCAAATGCATGATCCTTCTTTAGTTGGGAGATCACTGTCAGAAAATATAATCTCTAGGCCTTGAACACCTACCAATCCCACGAAATCACTAAGAGTTATTGAAGCAAAGATAAACATTTTTTCCAGGGTCTTTGACAAAGTCTCTCTATGCTTTTTAAAAGTCATCAGGAATTCCAGAATGCTGATATTGGCCTGTGTTTTTTTTTTTTTTTTCAAGTACTTCAACACAACTTCCTCTCCTTCTTTCCTTTTACTCTCACTCTTCTTTCTCTCCAATCTCATTATCAAGATTTTTATCTCTGCCCTTATCAATATGTGAATGACAGAACGTAGAACTCCTTGTCATACTCTTCACTTGCTGTTTTTCTGTTGTTTCTACGTACACTCAGCAGTCTCTTCCCAAAAGTTCACATTCTGAATTTCATCATGACGAAGGTCAAAGCTTCCTTATTTTCTCTCACCTTAATTCATTCACTCTCTTTCTTTGTCTGGGTTATTTCCATATCTTAAAATATTCATGGGAGCACTAACTTTTTTAATTTTTTTTTTTTTAAAATTAGAGTTTGAAACAAATGAAATTCAAATTTCCAAAAATTAGGTTGATAAAATCTAATTGTACGTGGCACTTTTTGAGTGGCTAGTTTTCCTCCCCCACCTAGGTCCATAGGAAAAGAAGTCGTGAAGAATGATACCCCTATATTCTTTTGAAGAGACCAAGGCTAGTAAAACTCTCGAGAATTTCGTATACCAGCTGTGTGCGGCCACCCTAAGCACATAGAACAAGCTGTGCTTACGTTCCCACACTATTTTATTTGTTATATAAACTGAACCGATAATAATCTCCATTACTTGGTCACAAAACTCTCCTCTGATTTCTAATTAGTATCGACATGGCAGAAACAAATGTTGATGATGTTGGAAATAACCAAGAAGCAGCAGGGTCAGCCTCAGCTTCAGTCTCAATGTCAATAAGTGAAGATGGAAAAGATAATGATATTATTCATATGGCCACACCTGATATACTCAACACAGCAATGAAAATTGAGAGGGTTAAAGCCATCTATACCTCTGCTTGTACACATATTTTATCAAAGCCTACAAAAGGGGAAGTCTGGGTTTGGTATTTATATGAATTATGTTCCCATTTTATTCATAGTACTCTTTTACCTGTTCTTTTTCCACTCATTATAAGCCAAACCTTGAAGTTGCCACCTGAACCTCCTACTGGCTGGGGCTGGAGCCGTAAGGGCTTGTCATGTACACAAAAGGAAATGAAGCTGTAAGAGAGATTATATCTCATGTGTATTAATTTAATTTAGTCTTTTGAATTATGAGAAAATTATTAATTAATCTTACTTGTGTTTAATTAATTAAATCTCAGGTATGAAGCTCTAACACATAGATCCATAACTATCAACAACTCAAAATTCTCTCCATTTGAGTGGACTTCTTTTTCCTGGGGCATAGGCTTGATTTTGGCTGCACCCATTATAGGCTTCATTTCCACTCACTTGGATCATGGCCATAACCAACAACTAATTACTATGGCTGCAATAGCCATTGGAGCTTTCTTTTGTTTACCTGTAGGGTTTTTTAATATCACATGGATTTTCCCTCCTTATATTGGAGCCATTGTTGCTGCTAGCATTGTTGCTACAGCCTCTCATACTCGCCAACTTTGCATAATGGTTAGAGGATTCACTGGGCAGCCAATCCTTCAAAAATCCCAATTTCCAATGCGCAGAGGTGTTTCTTGTTGGCTTTCTCTTTATGCTACTGCCGCTGGCGGCATAGGGTCTGCCATTATATCAACCTTCATATACCATATGCTTAGACATGGAGAGAAATTTATCAGTCTTTGGGTTGTCTCAATTTTCAGTGGTCTTAAATGGCTTGCTGGTTTGTCACATGTTTATTTCGTTAAACAAGAACAAACACAAGCTGGAGGTGTAAAAGTAACATCTTCAAATTCTATATCGAAAATAGCCCATTTTCTATCCATTTTCAAGTATCCACATGCTTTTGGAAGCCTAGCATTAGCTTTCCTTTCTTCATTTACTACCATGTGCATTTTCACTAGTGCTTTTCTGTATTTAATAGGGGAATTATGTTTCAAACCCGTATTTATACTGTGTTGTTGGTTGACCTATTTCATTTTTCCAATTGTGTCATTGCCACTAATGCATCCATTACAGCAAGCTACAAAGGCAAATGCAGTGAAAATGAATATTTTAGGATTTTATCTGTCCATAATTACAGCAACTGTGGGGTTCTATTTCCGGGGCAAGATTTGGCATAGAGGATATGTATTGGTTTTTGCTGGAATACAAAGCACTTCAGTTGGGATTTTGCATTCTTTTGGACGGGTTCTGATAATAGATTGCTCACCCCATGGGAAAGAAGGTACATTCTCTTGCTGGTTCTCATGGTGGAGAACTCTCGGCAGTTGTGTAGGCTTTGCAGTTGCATCAGCAATACCTAGAAGTGCTGGAACTTGTTTTGCAATCTCATTTTTTACAGCCATCTCTGCAACTCTTGTCCTGAATTTTGGAAATGTTAGCGATTTAGGGGGAGCCATGGCTGCTGGCCTTGTGACCAATGAGGATTATGATGATCAACCTGTACGTGTGCACCAAGAAACACAAGCCTAAGAATTATTTTCTCAACTATATATATTCAATTTGTAGCCAAATAAATTCATATCTTAAGTCTTTGATCTTTGGTAGTAACTGAGGCCAAACATTTCTCTCTTTTTTCCTTTTTTTTTTTTTTTTTTTCTATTTTCGGTACATTATTTCTTGCACTACGAGGTAAGCATTTTGAAAATCGATTTTATATATTTATCATTATTTGCAATTTGAGTTAGTCCATAGTGGACGAAAATAGGAGTATGTGAAATTTTATCTCTACTAAAACTATAAATCTAGTATTCTAAAAGGAGCCAAATTTGTAATTAAGGTACAAGGCCTACTTGATTCATTCAACAATTACCCACATGCAGAAGAAAAGGCACAATAGGTTACACAATACATATTGAATTAACTTATATTATTATTACGATTCCATAGCTTTTCCATCAGATATCTTATTTATGCATCGGATTGGACATGCCGAAAAAGTCGGCATCCTTCTTCGATATTTTTTCTCTGTAGATCTAAAGCATATATTGATTCATGGAGAATAATCGATCGATTCATGATGAACTGTCCGGTGAACAAATTTCTTTCGAGATTTATCAATTGGTGCAATAAACGTAGATTGTTCCATTGATAGATCGATCATTTCCCTATGAATCTCACAGATCTGCCATTAAATTTGAACCCAGTAGGCAATGAAGAAGCTATTTAAAAAAAAAAAAAAAAATCTCAATCGTTGAAAAAAAAAAATATATTATTAGATGATATTCCTCCCGAGAAGCGTAGCAGAGCAACTAGAAGATCAGGATTCTGTTAACAGTGCTGCTCAATTCGTCAGTGTTGTTACAACCGCTTAGTGGCTAAAGAGCAATCGACGCTCAATTTGCACAATTTTGGTTGATTTCATCAACAATTGAATTTTATTACGACAATTAAAGAAATAAATAAAAGCAGAATGTCTGTTAGAAAATCAAACCCTCCTATTCTTAATTATGAAGCTTAAAATCCTGTTGGATAATATTGGTGGCCATTCTTCATAGTTAAGAGTTGTTATGGAGAAATCTATTAAGCTAAGGAAACAATATATTTGTGACACGTGAAATGTAAAATGAACGATTCATTAAGAATATGGGCTGGAAATTAGTTGTCACCGCCGTCAATAGCCAATAAATTGGAGCAAAGCAATTGTATTGGAAAATTGTATGAGTGAAAGAGAAAAGGCAGCAGCCTTGTGTGTGTAAGATTAGCAAAAGAAAATAGTGAGAAATAAAATAATTGTGAGTGTTAGAATTGTGTTTGAATTTCCGTGTATAATAAAAGTTTTGTTTTGAGTGTTGATTATTATTAATATTTGAGTCCAATACAAATTGACATTTTTATTGATTTCAACAAGTAGTATCTGAGTCAGATTTATTATTATTATCAATCATGGTGGAGATACAAATGATTGAAAAAGCACTTTAGGATATATATTTCATATTAGGTTCGTAAAATTTTTATGATCATCAAAGAAGCAATAAACAATAGCTCTTTTCACGTTTAAAGCATAATATATAGCCGCACCAGAATGTACTGACGCAACATTGCAAGCGTTAATTGATGGGAAGTTTTCGATTTGCCTTGCAAGCATGCTGACTTAGCGAAAGATTTATAAAAGTCTATTGATTTTAGAATGAATACCAGACTAATAAGTATTAAAGTTCGTTGATTTAAAAAAATTTCGAAAATTAAAATACTTTCAAAGAGAAGTGTTATTTTAATTCAATTTAAAAACTGCCTCCAAACCCTAATGCTTATAAAATATACATAGAGAATAGCCTTCAGAAATTATAGGAGTCTAATATGGTAATTTATTCTAAAAAAGAAATAAATCACTAGATTTATATATATGAAAAAATAAAATATTACAAAGATAATGTCTTAAAAGATGCTCTAAAGCTGATTTCCTACCAAAAGAAAAAAGAAAACAAAAGTTACTAAAAATGAATTAAAAACTCTAAATTGCCAAAACTGAGGTCTGGACGAAGGAATTTGACCAAAATACACTGTCAATCATCGCCAAAGACTATGTGTTTGATTTGTTGCATCATTTCCCATTGGACTAGGCCTAAATCAGGCTCATAACTAAATACTTTTAGTGGCCAATTTCTTTAACTTTGACTCTTTTGCATGGTCAAACTGTCTTATAAACTTCAGGGCTTACATGTCTACATCACATGCCATGTTGTTTATTGGATACAGTAGGGTTGATGTGGATGATTATTACTATTCTTATTTCACTGTTGAGAATTATAGAAAGGTATATAATGGTATTATACACTCAATGCCAATAGGTAATTTTGATCTAAACGAAGACCCAAAAACTTTTACCACCACTATTGAAGAGAGGTGTGGGAAAGCCAAGAAGCAGAAGGGAGAGACAAGAAGGGGAACCCCAACCTAGTACTAGCAGAAAGAGAAATAGGACAGTGAAATGCTCAAACTATGGAAGCCTTGGCCATAATAGAAAAGGATGTGAGAGAACACCTATTGCAGGGGTAATTTTTTGAACTTCACGTCTCCAATTTTTTTTTCTATTTGTTGAAATAACCACTAATAGTTGAATGCCAACTTTGCAGGCTAATTCTCAAAGGAATAATGAACTTCTAAAATGTGCAGTTCATAACAAACTAAAGTCAAAACTGATATGGATAATAATTTGAATAGATCTCAGAGTATAAAGAGATCTTAAGAAGAAATAGAATGATATTTTGAGCATTTTGTTCTTTGTGGATAGATGCAAAAAAGTGTCATGATTTATTTTGCTGCACATATGATGACTATTTATGGACTTACAATTGAAAATATTTTGTTGCTTTAGAATTGCACATATGCTAATTAGGGAGATCACATTTATTTATATTTTTTCATAATGTGATCATAATTTTTATTTGATGATATATTGGTAAAGGGGCGTAGCTTACTCATTATAACTGTAGTGCAATACAATATTCTCAACACACACACACAGAGTATATATATATATATATATATATATATATATGTGTGTGTGTGTGTGTGTGTGTGTGTGTGTGTGTGTGTGTGTGTGTGTGTGTGTGTCAAATCCTAACCATATATATATGGTTAGGATTTGACACAAATTGATAATTGTAATGTTGTAACGAAACATATATATTATTGTAATAATCAATTTCAATATAATTGACTTATATTTATATGAAATGGTATTTGTTGAAAGTAAATTATGCTTTCATTATGTTTATATTACTGTTTGATTGGTATTTATTTTTAAACATCACAAGCAAAACTATAAAAATTGGTACCATATATTGCGTTAACATTTTCTGAAATATAGACATATTAGTCCCTACATTTATAAATTAACCAATATTTTAGTCCCTACATTAATAAATTTACCAATGTTTTAGCCTCTGTATTTTATAACTTACAAACATATTAGTCCCTCACATTAATAATAACTGAATAAATATGTCCCTGTAATTTTTAAATTAAATGCCATTTTAGTACCTACATGGCTTCATTTATAAACACATAACTTATATTTTAGAAGAAAGGCATTTAATGAAATAAATATAAACTGATTTACCATTCCTTATATTAAAAGGGCTACATTTTACAACATAAGTGCTAAAAGGCAAGAATCCAGTACAAAAAGAGCTTCCCTAAAATCTCGCCTTTTCTTTTTAGCATACAAAACAATCTATGCATTCACTTTCCCACTTCCTACACCAAAAAAAAAAAAAAAAAAAAAAAAGATCCCAATTTCAATAACAAAAACAAAACCCTTAATCCCTCTTCAATCCATCTTAACCAGCAATAAAATAACAAGGAGGAAGAGAAATCCCTCTTCAACCTATCTTACCCATCAACAAAATAACAAGGAGGAAGATAAATAATACACATATAATTAAAAGTGATATTAACATCTTCATGAATCCAAACATGTTAGATGATTGGTCCACTTTGTCAGCAATTTTAATATCTCGTCCTTCATATTCAGAACTTCATCTATCAAATCATTAAGAATTGATAGAGTAGATCATAGGTAGGGTTGAGACTCGATTGTTTGTATAGTTGAATTTTATTTGAAGGTGTCAGTAGGCTTGCACCATCCCAAAAAGGAACCGTAAACACCACCCTGGAAATAATAATACAACTTGTTCTTGTTTTCAATCGACTCAAAAATTCTAATACCAGCTCGCCTCCCATATTTACATACTTTATTTTGATACCTCCCTTCTCAGGCACTATCATAACGCTTGAAGAAAGACATCTTCAAAGATTCAACAATAAGAGATCAATTATCCTCTCTCTTTCCTTTTAGATGAGGGAAAGCTACGAGTGACAGTAAGGCAAGGACGAAAAAAGCGAGGAAAAAAAAGGCAAATAGGTAGATGTTAAGGTAAGACTTCTTTTATACATGTTTTAAGGGTATTTTTGGTTTTTCATAAATTATTATATTATAAAATATTATATTTAGTGTTTTTTTGATGGAAAAAGCTAAAAAAAAAAAAAAAATGGATAGAAGACTATAATATAAAATAGTGTCAAAATGTAGATATGTAATTATGTATTTCTCAAAATATAGAGACCACTTTGTATTGAGGCCAAAAATCAAGGACTAAATTATAGTTTGCCCATATTGTAAAATAAATGCATCCATGTTAGTCATCATTACAATTGTGAATATATGAAATACTTGTTTGTATAATGTGCATATGCTTTTATGTTTGATTTCAATAAGGGGGAGATTAGGAATGATTGTTTCTTGGATACTTGCTTGTGACTTCAAGCTTATTTATCTATACTCTATTTCAAAAGTACCTCCAATAGGTTTTGTGATCATATTAGTTGTCTCATGCTTTTTAGGTATATATCTATGATTTATGGATACTTTATGACTAATATAGTTATTGGTTATATAACATCTAAACATGTTATAAAGTCCTTTTAGTTTGTATATTATTTTATTTTTTTTCGGGTACAAAAAAGATGAGGAATAATTGTGTTTAAATGGTTGGAAATTTGATTAGTTGAAAAAATGATTTGAGCTTGATTTGAATATAGTTTATGATATCAAAGAAGAAATGCTTGAATTGTTAAATACTTTTATATTGAATGTGTGATTGATGAATTGTTATTTGTGCTTATAAGTTATATGGTCTTTATGCCATCATAATAAAAATATCTTTACCCTGGCCATATCATCTCTTAGAATGAAAGATTTTGAAATGCAAGCGCACATATTTCTCACATTGCATTTTTTTTAATGTGCTTTGCATTTCATAATTATGAGTGAACGTGTATATTGAGCTCACTAAGTCTTTTTACCTTTTTATGTTCCATACATTCATATTTTGGCATATTCTATTTTAGAAAGGGGAGCATATATTAAGGTGGGGTTATTCAAATGCATATTCATTTTTCACAACACTTAAATTTTATATTTATCTTTGAACTGTATTCCTTTACAGAAGATCTTATTCTTCTAGCACTCTATGAATATTTTTTACGACTTGAAGATTTTTGATAGATGCTAAAGGAGGAGAAAGATTGTGTGTTATGATTATTGAGTTTGAGATATTTGTAATCATGATTATTAAATTATTCTTCTCCTTATAATTGACTTTATATGCTTTTTGATGATGCCAAAGGGGGAGATGATTTATGTTTATTGAAATTTGGCATTTTTTTAAGATATGTGGATGAGATATGTTTGATATTTTAAAGTTTCTGTTAAAGGAAGAGATAATTTATGATCATTATTAATTGATATTTTTTTGTGTTGATTTTGAAAGTTTGATGTTTGAAATTTTCTTTTGAGAAATTAAATTTTGAGATGTATGTTAAAAGGAAGAATTGCTTGAAAGTAATGAGTTTAAAGTATATTTTGTGATCCTTGATATTATTATTGTTTGGAATTATCAAGGGGAGCAAGCTTGCTATTAATATCATTAAGCTTATGTGATTGTTGATCTTAGGCAATTTTTTTCTTTTATAGGAAACAATTTGGATCTCTTAAGCACAAAAGCCTGTTTACATCTTTTTTAAATTGAATTGCATATTTTTAAGTAAATTCCAACCATATATTATTCATATTTAAATTTTCTTTACATAAGAGGAAGCATATGTTTAAGGAGAGCTATTATCTTTTTATTATGCACATTTCATACAAATGACACTTAATTTTATATTTTGATCCCATTGTTTGTCATCATAAAAAACGGAAAAAATGTTGTATAAAGAGATTTTCATCCAAAGTTTTAATGATAACAAATAGTTGGTTGTAATACAAATAATATTTCAAGTGTTTGTGTGAGATTGTAGGTCCCTAAATTTTAGAAATTCTCCAATTCAAGTATTTCAAGATTTAAAGAATTTTATAGATGTTTTAGAACTTAATAATGAAACTTGAAGTTGAGAAAAATAAAAAAAGAGGACATCCCAAGTGCAAAGATCTTTATATCTAAATTTGTAAATTCATTTTCTCTTGTGTTCTTGTAATCTAATTACTTGTGATTTAGAATTATTAACTCATTATCCTAATTTGGATCTTAGGACCTCTTTTATTCATCATTCTAAGTCTTTTATGTTCCTTGGATACCATTTTTAATGACTCGAATTTTTAATTATTTTAAAATTTTATTTTTAAAAGAAATTTTATTTATTTTATGAAAATATAACTATTTAATTACATTTTTCTAAATTATGTTTAAATTTTTCCTTTTTTAGAATTTTTGGATAATTATGATTTTGAAATATATTATTCAATTATAGTTTTAATTATCTTAAGAAATAATTATATTATTGTGTTGTAAAGATGATATAAAAATATATCCAATTTTGAAATTATATTAATGATATTTTAGTCGAAAATTATAAAAGTTTAAAAAATAAATCATTTTAATTATATATATATGTGTGTGGCTTTGTCGGATCGAACTCATGACCTTGGAGTGGAAAAGCAGTGTTGTGGTGTCTTTTGCGGCGATGGTCCGGATTCGAACCTAATATATATCAGTAAGGATTAATCAAACCGAGGAAAGGAGTCGCCACTCGATTAAAGGTGTAACCGAGACCATAAATGCAGTAGATTTCCTTCCTCTAGAAAATGAGTGACGATTTTATCCCTGGTTAAGCACCAGACTGCCTAATTCAGAGATCCAAGTAAGGAAACCAGGTACGGATTAGGAAAGGTGTTAGGCACCCTAACTCGCCTGACTATTAGCCAACTTTCTTATTTAGCTAGAAATCATAAATGAACTAAATTTAGGTATAACATTGAAAGAAATAAACCATAAGCCAAAAAAAAAAAAGTAAGTTCTATTATAGCACATGTTCAACCATACCATAAACCAGACCAAGCATAATTCTTAGGAAAGATTGGATGAATCACAAGCGGTCTCATTTAAAACCCAACCTCCTTAGACAAAATTATACAAGGTCTAGTAAATTATACAATCTCACAAGGCCACACCTAAAAATTTCCTAAAATGTTCATGTTTATGGCACTACATCTATCCGAACTGTTCCTAAAGAAATGGAAGGAGAAATGAACCATCTAACCTTAACAAGATATTTACATGATCATAACATACCATAAATATTCATTCATTCATCCAACATCTTAAAATAAAGAAGGATAAAAAAGAGAAACTGAATTGTATAATCTAATGCAGTTATTAAAATATGTGCACCTTGGACTTTGCCTTTTTGGGGTTTAACGCAATCTAAGCCCATTTATCTTTCATGCATGATTAGGCCTTACAAGTCTCATGTTATTTATTTTATTTTTTCCTTACATGGTTAGCTCATACAACACAAATGCATGCTCAACATACTTTGTAAAATGGCATACTATTTCTTCTAATTATGCCAAAAATCATATTTACTATATATATGATGCAAAGCATATAAGTATGACATAAACCATTTATTTTCTATACAAATGACTAAAATAATGATGCATGCACCAAATTATGTATAAGTTAAATCACTTTAGACAACTAACCTAGTAATGGCATGCTAACCTATAAAAGAATTTTGTATGACATGGCAACAAAGTGTATATTCAATCAACGATGCCTTATACATTTAAAGCACATGCCTCCAAATTGTTCATTCATGGCATCATGTTAATTTTGAAGTCATTTGACCATACATTTAATATGACATATAGTCACATAGTAATAAACATGCCAATTTTCAAGCTTATAACCTAAACAAGGCATTGTAGCAACAAACATGTATAACTAAGCTTAACTTTGGCACTTTTAGTCCTAGCATGCTTTTAAATTAATAGAAACTATCATGTAGTTATTTATCCTAGGCTTCATGCATCTATTCATGATATATTAACATTTAAATACAATTATAAGCATCAAGTAGACATAAAAAGTCAATAAAATAAGCAAATGAGACAAACAAGTGCCTCCATGGCACAAGAAACACCCCAAGGGCAAACACAGGGTCGTGTGGCCCTTCTCAGTCTTGCACAGGATAGGGAAAGGCCATGTGGCCCTTCTGACCTAATTTTATCCTCCTATTCAAATGCAAATCATCTTTGCAACTTTTCTTGAGAAGTTTTGGTACTTTTTCATCCTAAATGATTTAAAAACTAATTCTAATGATCCTAAGTATTTTAAACTTAATCAAAATAGTTTTTAAACAAAGAAAAGAATAATAAAACAGTGGCTAAAAACAAAAACATGAGTTTCATGCGAAAGGAATCTAAACATGCTTTTTAGGTTCTTTTAGCTCAAATTGATTGGATTTTCACTTAAGCATAATTAAATATCATGTAAATACAGACTATTGATTCAAACTTAGTTCATATTAAGAGATTTTACAAAGAAGAAGAAAAGAAAGTTCATATTGATTATTACCAATCCATGTGATTATGCCAAAAAACTCACATGATTGCTAAATAAAAATAAAAGAGAAAACTACTCAAACCTAGACACACCAAGGCTCAACAAATCGCCCTCAAGCTTCGTTTGTCTTATAAGTGATTTCAAATGTCAAGAACATTGATTGCTCGAAAAAGATCGCTTGTCATCAAGTGCTTACTTTGAATCAAGTTTTGATTCAATTAAATATACTCCTTTTATTCGAGAATACTATCAAGAACGTTCTTGATATGTTCTTAAAATAAATTTAGGAAAAAAAGCAAATCTCAATTTAGTTCCTTTGATTTCTTGAAGAAGATAGTTATTTTGTATACTTTAACCAAATTTGATTGATTTTAATAAAATTTTTAGTTTTTGTGTAATAAGATTGATTAAAAATTAAGTTTTGTGTTTGATTAAAAGAGATACTTAGTTTGCCAAGAGCTTAGGTATAAAAAATTTGATCCCCCAATAAGTGAGGGTGGAGGCCTATTTATAGGCTTATACTGCCACTTGAATAGGAAAAAATAAGTTAAAATACTCCTATTTAGTTTTATTTAGATTTCTTAAGTAATAAAACCTCCTAAATAGCTACAATGAGGCTTCCAAAACAGCTTTAGGGTTACTTACCAACTAAGAATCCCTAAAACTTCCTTTTTGGCTTTCAACCCAAAACTTCCCATTTGATCAAAATCACAAGTAGGAACCCTTCCAGTAGCTAAATTGGAACAAAACAAAACTGAAATCTTTCAAAATTGGAAGAAAATTCGGACCACAGGGTGGTAGAGGTGAGCGGCGGCGTGCATGAATGGGTCCGTGGCTTGTCGACTAACAGAAAGGCCATATGGCCTTTCCTTAGGCCGTGGGGAATAATCTAGGGCTGTGTCGCCTTCCTTGGGCCATGTGGTCTTGCAACCAGCCATGTAGCTATGGTAAGAAGCCCTAAGCCAGTGGTTGATGCACGGGCCCAATGGCTTGCCATAAACAGTCCCGTCAACACGCCGCACACCGTTCTTGCATCCTATCCATCTAAAATGACCCAAAACTTTTCAAAAACCTTTAAAAATATTTATAAACTCTTCTTAGCTAAGAAAGCAAACTAAATTGATTTTGGACACGCAAAGGCCCGACGACTCACCGAAAATGGGTCGGTGACTGCCTGCGGGCCCGATTTGCATTTGGATCACCAAATATAGCCCAAAATGACTCAAATTCATTTTGAAATACTTTATGACAAGTTTTATATTAAAATAAACCTGGACCATCAATTTTTAAGACAACCCTAGCAATTTTCTCGATCCAAAAGCAAAAATAATCATTTTGACAAGCAATCTTCCTCTCGCGATCTCGGTTCTTAATGCCATATCATCGGACTTCGGCTTGAGCTCAAGGTGTGTCAAAAATCATTGTCAATAGTTTGCCCTCACTTTACTAGGGTTTGTGAAGCATGTGTGCGAGTGAACACAATGCAACAAAACATGCTAAAGTTCATGTTATCATTCAAGGTTAGGATATACAAACCTGAACCTTACCATTTTGGCATGTTTGGTCACTTTGGGAATTTATTTCTAGTAGAATGAAAAGTACCTCTCCCTCAGAGGAGTCTTTTAATAAGATGACAATCCTCATTAGGGTAACCATCGAGTACATCGGGAATCTACTTCCGAGCGATGCAAATACTTCTCCCTCAGAAAAGTCTTTTAATGGGATGATGATCCTCATTAATGTAACCATCAAATGCATTAGAAATCTATTTTTGGGCGATGCAAATACTTCTTACAGGCAAAGTATTTTCATACTGGGTGTGCTTAAAGTGTAAAAATCACAGCGGAAGCTATTTAAAATTTTAACTACTAAGAACACACTATAAGGATCTACTATTTTATGGCAAAAATACATTATACATAGACTTAACAACACAAAGCTTAAGGAATTACCTCTTGAAGGCTAAAATCAAAGAGTCTAAGCACACCAAATGTTATGCCTCTAGTTAGTCCACAAGTGCTAATATTTCAATTAGGCACCTTCTTCATCCAAAGATTCCTATCTATGGTTGTTCTCTTTGCAAAGCCAAACCAACCAAAGAAAACCTTTAAGGAAGAAGAAGAAAAGGTTTCCTAGTTATACAAATGGTGCTTCTTTTCTATCCTTATCAAGCATATACTTACTTTGATTGCAAAGGATAGAAACTATCACACCCCAAAACCAAAAGTGTGACGGTCCTAGGGCAAGGGTAGGCTTAAGGCCACCATAAACCCGTAGAACCCAAACCTGGATCAACAATCATCAATAATATTCTATAACCATGTAATATACTTCAATAGATAGATAATGCATCAATACAATATCACTTATTTCTTATCAATCAAAAGATAAAATATCATCATCAATAAGGAACAATGATTACTGATAAGCTCAATCATATCTCAATTTTAATACAAGTCAATCTACAAAGCTATTACGATTAGTATTCCCAAAATAATACAAAACATCATATAATTATCAAATCAATATATTAGCTTTACGGAGAGAGAAAATAATCAAGAAGCTCTATCTATCCTGTCAACATATTAGCTTTACGGAGAGAGAAAACAATCAAGAAGCTCTATCTATCCTGTCAACATATTTTGTAGCACCTGAAATCCACAATAGAAAGAAAGAATGAGTCGAAAACTCAATAAGTTACGGAGATACAATAATACTTAGGGTTTTATATTAATTGATCAAAGAATAAATTAAATTCAATATATATATTAAATTCAATATATATATATATATAACAATACTAACAATGGTTTATGAACAATAAGAATACATTTAATGACAGATATATATATGTGCCTATAAAGAAATGACACCCATCAATGTGATGATATAACAACTATCAATCCATACAATCCATCCATCGAGATACTACGATCTCATACCATACGTATGCTTGATCAGAACATACGTCCCGGGCCGATAGGCATCCCCTAGGTAAAGCCACTGATACAATTTGACCTTATCAGCTAGGTCACTAATGTACACTGTCCAATGATTTCTCCTTATTGGAAGGGCATTCTAAATCGTCAATAGCCATACAATTGATACAATAAATAATGGGTGGGTCTAGAGACCTCACACTATCAATATTATTAACAATATTCAATTGGTTTTCAATAATTGCATTTGACCCAAATGGTCTTTCAAAGGTAATACATTTCAATGATGGCCTAAGGCCCAATGATATTATAATATCAAAAATAATAATATTCAATATGAAATTTAGTCCAAGAACAATGACTAAACTTCATTTAAGAACAACATTAACAAGTGTGGATTTCATAACAAAGAACAAATTATCCCATAACTTAACTCAATCCAAAGCAAATAGCTCAACTATCACTACAATAAATAATACTTAGGTCCTTAGGTTTACCAAGCCTAAAACAACAAATTTCCAAAAATGAGTGAATTAGGGTTTCCTTTCCCCAAAGCCATTATACAAAGAATTCTAGGATTCTATATCCCTTAGTACTCAATAAAATGATTTCTAATACTAATTAAACTATTAAATGAAGAGTTACTATTCACCATACTATTCACATAAAACCATTAAATCTCACAACTCCTATAACAACCATAATCAATGGCAATAAATGCTCATAAAATACTACTTACAACCTATAAACAACTAATCTAACAATATCATAACCATAAACAACTATAAAAGCAAAGATTTAGGATTTACCTTCAAAACCCTAAAAAGAGATTTCTTGAGAAGAGAAGCCTTTGAAGTGATTTGATGCCTTAAAATGTGTTTCCCATAAAGAATCCTTGAAGAAAAATGGTTATTTGTGTAATCAAAGAACAATAGGAAAGGTTAGTTGAGCAATGGGGAAGAAATGAGAAGAACAAGAAGAAATGAAATTTAGTGGTTTACAGTTTTCAAAAATCTGAAAATGACTTCTATATATAGAGCCCGAAGTCTCATGCCCGTGAAGAATAATTTTCATACCCGTGAAGGATAAATTCACACCCGTGAACAACAAAAGTCAATTTCTCAAATTTAGACCGAGAGCAAATTCACGACGGTGATAATAGTTCACACCTGTGAAAGAAAGTAAATTCACAACTGTGATAAGAGTTCATGCCCATGAAACAATAAGGTTAATTCACATCAAGACAATCACTTCTAAAATCTATTCTAACACTCACCAAAACAACTCTAAGATCAACTAACACACTTTAAACAATATCTATGGCAAAGAAACAATTCTATAGCAACCAATCAATAAAATATATAACTATGGAATCATCAATAACCTTATGTAACTATGCAAATCGAAATCTTGGGTGTTACATTCTCCCCCCTTAAAGAAAATTCATCCTCAAATTTTAAGAATTTACCTTAAGTCTGAAACAAATAAGGATACTTCACTTGCATGCTCTGCTCACTCTCCCAAGTGCATTCCTCTAAGACTTTGTTCTTCCATAAAACCTTAACCATTGGAATCTCCTTGTTCCAAAGTCTTCTAACCGATCTATCGATAATGGCTGTTGGAACTTCCTCATAATACAAACCTGGACCAAGATCCAATGATTGAACTTGAAGCATATGCGAAGGGTCAGATACATACTTTCGAAGCATCGAAATATGAAACACTGGATGTACACTATTAATATTAGGCGGTAACACTAACTGATAAGACACTCCTCTAACCTTATCCAATATCTCAAATGGCCCAATGTACCTTTGAGATAACTTATCCTTCTTGCCAAATCTTAGGACTCCTTTCATTGACGAGACCTTTAAGAAAACCATGTCTCCAATGGAAAAGTAAACATCCTTTCTCTTTGGATCGGCATAACTCTTGTGACGACTGAATGCCATCTTCAACCTCTCTTTAATGATAGGCACTTTCTCTACTGTAAACTTAACCACCTCAAGTCCTTTAATGCTCTTCTCACCCACTTCATCCCAACATAAAAGAGATCTACAATTCCTACCATACAAAGCCTCATAGAGTTTCATCTAAATGGTTGAATGGTAGTTGTTGTTGTAGGCGAACTCAATCAAAGGCAAATACTTGTCCCAATTACTCTAAAGTCTAGAATGCACATCCTTAGCATGTCCTCTATAGTCTGTATAGTTCTTTCTGATTGTCCATCAGTCCGAGGATGGAAAGTTATGGTAAAGTCTAATTGAGTACCTAAAGACTCTTGAAGTTTCTTCTAAAATCTCGATGTAAACTGAGTTCCTCTATCCGATATGATCGAGACTGGAACCCCATGCAATCTCACTATCTTATCAACATACAATTAGGCATATTGAGATGCCGAATATATAGTCTTAACTGGAAGAAAGTAAGAAGACTTAGTCAATCGATCCACTATTACCCATATCGAGTTATAACCATTTGAAGTCCTTAACAAACCAACCACAAAATTCATAGTAACTCTCTCCCATTTCCATTATGGCAATGGTAGCTGTTGAAGAAATCAGGAAGGCTTCTAGTGTTCAATCTTCACTTGTTGGCAAGTCAAACATCTTGCCACAAACTTCGCTACATCCTTCTTTATTCCACTCCACCAACACAATCCCTTGATATCACGATACATCTTAGTCGCACCTGGATGCACATTATAAGTAGCATAATGTGCCTCCCTTAATATCGACTCTCTCAATCCATCCACGTTAGGAACACATAAATGGTCACCATACTTCACAACGCCATCCACAACAGCAAATCCTGGAGCTTTCTTAGCTTCCACATCACCCATAAGCTTAACCAATCTAGGATCTCTATCTTATGCTTCTTTGATCTGATCAATGAGAAGTGGCTTAACTTGAAAATGTGCTAAAAGCACTCATATATCCGATAAGCCAAATCACCCCAAATCATGCAATCCATGCAACTCTTTGATAAATGACCTTCTATGTATTTGAATATGAGCTATACTTCCCATAGACTTCCTAATCAAAGCATTTGTTACCACATTCGCCTTTCCAGGGTGATATAATATATCACAATCATAATCGTTAAGCAAAGCCATCCATCTCCTTTGCCTAAGGTTCAAATCCTTTTGCTGGAAGATGTACTTCATGGTCAGTAAAGATCTCACTTCTCTCTGTATAAATAGTGTCTCCATATCTTTAATGCAAAAACCACAACTGCCATCTCTATGTCATGAGTTGGGTAATTCATCTCATGTTTCCTCAACTGCCTTGAAGCATAAGCTATTACCTTTCCATTCTGCATCAACACACACCCAAGCCCCATTATAGAAGCATCACAATACACAACATATCCTTCCTTACCAGAAGGTAAAGCTAGGATAGGTGCGGTTGTGAGATAAGTCTTAAGCTTATGAAAGCTTTCTTCATAGTCATCTGTCCATACAAACTTCACCTACTTCTTAGTGAGCCTAGACAATGGAGCTGCAATCTTGGAGAAATCCTGCACAAATCTCCTATAATAGCCTGCCAAACCTAAGAAACTCCGAATCTCTGACACATTCGTAGGTCTAGGCCAATTAAGGATTACATCCACTTTTCTTGGATCGAACTTAAGTCCTTCCTTACATATCACATGCCCCAAGAAGCAAACACTATCCAACCAAAACTCGCATTTAGAGAGCTTAGCAAACAACTAGTGCTCTCTCAAAATCTGTAATACTATCCAAAGATGTTCCTCATGCTCCTCCTTACTCTTGGAATACATAATGATGTCGTCAATGAAAATAATGATAAACTTGTCCAAGAATGGCTTGAACACCCTATTCATCAAATCCATAAATGTAGTCGGTGCATTTGTTAAGCCAAACGACAACACCAAGAACTCGTAGTGGCCATATCTCATCTGAAATGCCGTCTTAGACACCTCTTCCTTCTGAATCCTCAACTGGTGATAACCCAACCTCAAGTCGATCTTGGAAAAATAACTTGCCGCTTGTAACTGATAAAAAAAATCATCAATTCTGGGCAATGGATACTTATTTCGAACAATCATCATATTAAGCTATCAGTAATCAATTCATAACTGCATAGAATCGTCATTCTTCTTTACAAATAACACTGGTGTACCCTAAGGTGAGCTACTAGGTCTAATGAACCCTTTGTCAAGCAAATCTTGCAGTTGCACCTTCAACTCTCTCAATTTTGTTAGTGCCATGCAATATGGAGGTATGGAGATCGGATTCATTCCAGGCAATAACTCAATATTGAATTCAATCTCCCTCTCTGGTGGCAAACCTGGAAATTCTTCAGGAAAAACATCTGGATGCTCACTCATAATTGGAATCTGCTCCAATCCCTTCACTTCCTTCTGAGTATCACGAACATATGCCAAGTAACCTTGGCAACCCTTCCTTAGCATCCTCTTCGCCCCAATGGTGGATATCACATTGTAGGGTGCTTCACTCTTTTCCCCTTGAAATTCAAACTCCTCACCCTTAAATGGTTGGAAGACTATCTTCTTTCGATTGCAATCTATGGTTGTAAAATACTTAGATAACTAATCCATGCCTAAGATGATATCGAACTCTAACATCGATAATTCAATCAAGTCTACCTCTAAACTCTTTCCATCAATACTAATAACACATGCAAGATAGAAATTTTAGACCTCAATCTCCTCCTCTAAGGGAGTGGACACAACCATCACATCATCAAGCAACTCACACAACATGCATAACTTCTTAGCAAAGCGAGATAATATGAAAGAATGAGATGCTCCTAAATTGAATAACACTCTTGCATTCTGAGCTTGGATGGGAAGAATACCTGTGACAACTGCATTAGAGGCTTGGGCCTCCTGTTGATTGAGTGCAAAAACTCTTCCTCTTCCTCTACCTAAAAAGTCTGACCTAGAGCTTGAATTGCAGATGAACCTGATCCTTGGCCCACTTTTGTACCTTTGCTATAACCTTGGCTTACCCCTACTTGAGCACTATTGCTTCCCACTCTCTATATTTGAACCATAGACTGTGAAGCTGGTGATCTCATGGTAGTCACTGTCCATGGCAATCTTTCGCAAAGTGTCCAAGCTGTCCATAGTGGAAACAAACCCCTATCTCGACATGATATGGTCCTAAATGTCTTTTTCCACAAGTAGGACACTAAAAATTACCCCTTGAAGGTGCAGAACTAGTTGTTCCCTTGCTCATCTGTGAAGTAGGTCTAGAAAGGTTAGGTTTGTACTATGATCTTTCTGGTTGCCCTTTGAACCCTCTCTAATGAGTAGACTGCCTTAAAATATCCATGCTCCTTACTTCACTGCTATCCCTGTTAGGCCTAGAGGAACCCTGATTTTAGTTCCATTTCCCGATTGTCAATCATTATGGCCTTATCCACTAGTTTGGAATATGAGTTAAACTCATGAGCAGCTAGCACACGAAATAATGGAGGAATCAAACCTTTCCTGAAGCACTGAATTCAAGCAGCCTCTGTAGAAACCAATGCTGGAGCATACTTACTTAGCTGGCTAGACCTCCTAGCGTACTTTGATACACTCATTTCCATAGTTTGAACTAGTTGTTCAAACTCCACAGCTTTAGCCTCTCTCACAATTTCTGGAAGAAACTCATCCATAACCATAGTCTTAAATTGTTCCCAAGTAATATCCATATTAGCCCAGAGTAATCCAATCACACTTCTCTTATACCAATCTTGGGCATCACTCCACATCAAGTAGCCCATAAACTCCACTGCCCTTCTATCTGGTATCCTTAAAATATGAACCTTATCCTCTATTATCTCAAGAAAATCAGTGGGATCCACATCTCCCCTATACTCTGGAGGCTTGAGTTTTATAAACTTATCGAAAGACACCTCCTCATCCTGTGGCACAAAAGGTGTTTGGTGGAGGAACCACCGGTGGAACAGGAGCTATTGACGCTGGAGGAACCGGCTATTGCAATCGTTGTGTGATAAGCGCCTCCAATCTCTTATAGTTTTGTTGCATCTGATCAAATCTCTATGCCACAACAACATCCATATGAGGTATAGGTGGAGGAACCACTCCTTCTCTGAAACTTCCCATAGAACCCTCCTCTAAAGGTTCTACCCTTCTAGGGTGGCCTCGTCCACGTCTACAACCTCTACATCTCTTTGGAGGCATCTCGATACTGATAAAGGAAAAAAAATAAATAACTTAAATTCATAACACAACGAAAAATGCAGATCTATACCATAAGGAATACAAAACAATGACAAGACATGAATCCTATGCTCCATAGTTTACTTATTTAGTCACACTTAAGCCATTGAACTTGCACATCTATTTATCTATCTATAAATTAAACCAGGCTTTGATACCACCTTTGTCACACCCCAAAACAAAAAGTATGATGGTCCTAGGGAAAGGGTAGGCTTAAGGCCATCATAAACCCATAGAACCCAAACCTGGATCAACAATCATCAATAATATTCTATAACCATGCAATATACTTCAATAGATAGATAACCCTCAATACAATATTACTTGTTCCTTATGGATCAAAAGACAAAATACCATCATCAATAAGGAAAAAGGATTACTAATAAGCTCAATCATATCTCAATTTTAATACAATTCAATCTACGGAGCTACTACGATTAGTATTCCCAAAATAATACAAAACATCATATAATTATCAAGTCAATATATTAGCTTCCTGGAGAGAGAAAAATAATCAAGAAGCTCTGCCTATCCTGTCAACAAGTTCTCTAGCACCTGAAATCCACAATAGAAAGAAAGAATGAGTTGAAAACTCAATAAGTTATGGAGATACAATAATACTTAGGGTTTTACATTGATTGATCAAAGAATAAATTGAATTCAATATATATATATCGTATAGATTGATGGTTGTTCTATCGTAAGATTGATGGGTGCCATTTCTTTGCAGGTACGTATATATATCTGTCATTAAATGTATTCTTATTGTTCATAAACCATTGTTACTATTGTTTTATATATATA